>CABHPH010143540.1:0-60918 GCA_902168325.1 Peromyscus nudipes
ACACACACACACACACACACACACACACACGCACACACGCACACACACACCAAACAAGCCCTTTCCCAACCAACTGGATAGAGCACAGTTCCTGCTAAGGTAGGGTCCTAGGCACTTATGAAGGTTTGGTGAACTTTCGTCAATCATGGTGAAGCCTAGCGTGGAGTCTGCATCTACCACAGTGTGTGGGCCGGGTGGTGTCTACTAACCTCAGGGCATCTCCCATTGGGTAACGGGAGTGTTTGTGTTTCCAAAACAGCTAGCTCAAAGGATACTGAAAGAATCTCTGTCCACACTGACAGGCCCAGTTTCTTCATTATTCTGACAGAAACCAGAAGGCCAATATGAGTTTCTCTGAGTCAGAGCATGCTGGGAATAGCACTGAGGCTCTTGCTAGTGTAGAATGAAATCAGTTTCTGAGCCTGACACATAACTGGCCCCTTTGTGGACTTTTTGATCCACTCTAATTCTCTAATGTGTGTCTTAGAATATTTTGGATTTTGCTTTATTTTCTTAAGACTGTAAAGGACCTCCTTATGTTTCCATTCACTTTATTTTAACAGCATTTTTTTCTCTTAATGATTTTTTTCTGGAGCTATTTCTATGTGAAGGAAGTGTGGTTTTGTATTTGGAGGAAGCCATGTGTCTGTGGCCTGTTTTCTTTGACTGGTAGCAGAGTTTCAAATAGAAAATGGCTTCACACACTAAGAAGTCTGGGTTGGGGCTATGGGTTCAGTGGTTCCCTAGTCCCTCCCCCACCCAAACCCTCACCAAGAAAGGCCTAGCTCTATCAGAAGCTGTACAGGAGACTGCATTTGTCCAACAAATCCCTTCTCACAATTGCAATAAACTAAGTGTTGTGTAATTCATGTATGAGAACATGTCCACAGCCATGCAGTCATCTAATAAAGCCTGGCTGGTGTCTCAGTCTGTTTCTGTGGCTGTAACAGAACACCCAAGACCTGTTAATTCAGGATGAACACTTTCCCCCCTCATACTTTTATAGGCTGAGAAATCTAAGATCCAGTCACTACCATCTGGCAAGGACCTTTTTGCTGTATCCTCCTACAACATAGGGCAAAAAGGCAAAAGGGACCAACTCTCCTTTTACAACAGCAGAATTCCACCCTGGAGGGTGGAGCCTTGAAGACCTAATCATGCCTTGAAAGCCTCACTCCCTAATACTGTTATCATGGCAACCGAATTTCAACATGCATTTAGAGCAGACAAACATACTAATTACAGCAGCCAGCTTCACAGGTGGATGATCTGGGCAGCTACCTGATGAAGGTCCCAGCTCAGAAGGGAATTTACGTTCGCCTGCAGGCCAGAAGAGGGCATCAGATCTCATTACGGATGGTTGTGAGCCACCACATTGCTGCTGGGAATTGAACTGAAGACCTCTGGAAGAGCAACCGTGCTCTTAACTGCTGAGCCATCTCTCCAGTCCCCAGAAGGGAATTTATGATGGTTAATCTTGTCAGTTCGACCCGATCTGGAATCTTTTTGGAAAGAAGCTTTTGGATATGCCTGTGAAAATATTCAAATCGAGTTCCCAGAGACAGGAAGATACATCTCAACTGTGGGCAGACCCCTGTGAGCTAGGATCATGAACAGAGTGAGGAGGAGAAAGTGAACTGAGCATCCTAGCATTTGCCTCCTGGACTTCACCATTAAGAACTTTATTCTGACGATGAGAAAATAAACCTTTCCTCTCTTCAGCTTTCTACACCTTAGGTATTTTGTTATATCACCACCAACAAAGTTACTATGGAGTCATTCTGGGTTAAATTCTATTGTCATTGCCTTGAAATCATTAACATTTTTGAACAAGGGGCCCTGTAAATGATGTATCCAGCCCTGGCCTGAGTCTCAGATAAGTTCTTCCCTATGTTACAAGCCCCACCCCTTGGAGACAGTTGCTGCTGACTGGCTGTTGATGAAGTTCATGATGGTATTGTCATCTAGACATGGTTGGACAAACCCATAGGGCTAAGAGAGTTATCTCAACAAAGTGAATTCTGGGAATGGAGATGAGCACTGTTTCAGGTTGGGTTCTCAGGAAGCTGGCTCTGAAGCAGAACTGCTGGCCTATGCACCTGTCACCAAGAAAGTGGTTAGGCTAACCCATACTGCATTCCAAGCTGATACAGCCCTCAGTTATCACAGCCCATCTATCTGATAAAGGACATGCCTAAAAGGGGGGATGGTCCTTAACAAGATGGCCTTTTCAGTGTGGGGAAGTGATTCCTGGTCAGGATGATTTTTGACCCTAGAGGACATTTAGAAATGACTGTGGTTATTACAACCAAGAGGAGGGCATCTAATAGTTAGAGCCTAAGGGTATTATAAACACTACAATGTACAGAACAGCCTCCCAAAATGCAGAAGGAACAGCCCCAAAGGCCAGTTCTGTATGATGAGGAATCTCTACCAAGGCAAGTCCCAGGGAAGTCAAAAGCTTGGCTATCTATAGACAGGTTCCCAGAACTCAGGAAAATGTACTGTTAGGGGCTGAATCTAGAATGTCCGAAAAGGCCCATGTGCTAAAGCCTTGGTCCCCAAGGTTATGGGAGTACCTTTAACACATAAGCCCTAGTGAAAGTAACTTAGGTATTGGAGGGGATGTTAGGACCACAGCCCCCTTTCTTTCTCTTTCTTGACTTCCTGAAGGTGAATGAGGAGTTAAATTCTGCATTCCTGACACAATATTCTGCTTCTCACAGGCCTAAAGAAAAAGGGCCAACAGATCATGGATTGAAGCCTTTAAAACAGATTTCTCACATTTAAAAAATAAGTTAATTAAATCAGATATTTGACTATAGTGCCATAAAGCTAACACACACCTTGTAGATGCTAAGTGGCCTTGGGGAGGAAACTCAGTCCAGCAGGACAGCCTATGTGGCTAGGCCTCACTTCCTCCTAGAGAATGAAAGAACAATTTTTGCATAGGCCTGGTGGGCCTCCTTACCTAAAACTTATGAGAGGAAGCTAGTATAGAAAAAATGACGGGCAAGACTGATACCAAAGGACAGAAGACAGAAATTTCTGCTGATTCTAGATTCCCATGTTGGTTTTGATGTTATTAGTTATTAGCACTATTTCTCAATGCCGGCCTGGTGTGGGACTCCAGTGTCTCTGATACTCACATACAGACTTTACCTTCCCTGAACAAATATCAGTAGCATCTGAACTTCAGCAGAAGCTGGGGGTGGGGGTGCTGTGCACCATGGGGTTCTAGCAGTGACTGAGGGAGAAGGCTTGCTGTAACCCCGAGGTTGGCATCGTGCTGGCACCTACTTATGAGACTCCCTGTGCCCTCTAGCCTTGCTCACATCCTATCCCTAAGATGTCACTCCCATGTTACAATGGATAGCTTAGCTGGGCTCCTTCAACTTCACAACTTGGAGGATCTGATGGAACTCAGATATGAGGGGCAGTTTAGGCTTTGAGGTTACCCAGTGACACACCTCAGGCACTTTCTCTCTACCAGGTAGTAGCTGACAAGGAGCAATTTTTCCATGATGTGTGTAATTCTCTTCAGATGGCCCTACTCCAAAGGCCTGGGAGAATATAGGGTAATTTTCCTGCTAGGGCTTGTCACACAATCCACAGAAGATGTATCCCACCACAGATTCCTCCTGGACCCTGGAAGCTGATAGTGAATTTGGTCGTGTTCTCAGCAGCAAGGCCACTCACTACCTTGCACCATAGCCTACTTTGTCTAGCACTTCAGGCTGGCAGCCTTTTTGTTTCACTTGATGTAGTGGATTGAATTATATTCCTCTAAGACAGTGGTCTCAGCTTTCCTAATGCTGTGATCCTTTAAAATTGTTTCATTGCTACTTTATAACTGTAATTTTGCTACTGTTATGAATTGTAATGTAAATATCCAATATGTAGGCTATCTGATATGCAATAACCAAAATGGTCACATTCCATAGGTTGAAAACTACTACTCTAAAAGATGTGTCTAGGTCCTAACCTCTGGCACCCATGAATGCAATTTTACTTTGATATAACTGAGGATCTTGAAATGTGTTTGTTTTATATTTGGGCTGTTGTATTAGTTACTTGCTGTGATAAAATACCATGACTGTGATGATATTTTATTTGTGCTCTAATAAGTAAAGCTTGCATGGAGTTCAGAGGAAAAAGTCAGCCACTATATTAAATATAGAGGTCAAGCAGTTGTAGCACTTAATCTTAGCATTTGGGAGGCAGAGATTCATCCAGATCTCTGTGAGTTCAAGGTCACACTGGGAACACAGCCAGGCGTGGTGGTACACACCATTAATCCCAGCACTAAACATAGAGATCTAGAGGTCTGGACAGAAAGACAGGAAGTGATAGAGCTGGGCAGAAAGAGGAAGTGATGAAGCTGGGCGGAGAGAGGAAGTAAGATGGCAGGGCACAGAAAGGTTTATAGGCATGAGTATACAGGAAGTAACTCTCTCTGGAGGCTGAGGAGTTGGTAAGGTGAGGTTGGCTGTGGCTTGTCCTGTTCCTCTGATCTCTCAATTTTCACCCCAATATACAGCTCCAGGTTTTTTTTTTTTATTAATAAGACTGTTTAGTAGTTTGTCTTATACATGACCAAGGAATGTATAGAAGAAAGGGTTTATTTTGGCCTTACAGTTTCAGAGGGTCAGAGTCCATGGTGGCAGAGCAGAGGTAGCAGGAGGTAGGCAGCTGAAGCAGCGGCTGAGAGCTCACATCTTGAACAACAAGCAGAAACAGAGTACAACAGGCATGGCTGTGGCTTTTGAAACCTCAAAGCCCACCCCTAGTGACACATCTCCTTCAATACAGTCACATTTCCTAATTCTTCCCAAACAGTTCCACAAACTGAGGATCACACATATGAATCTATGGGGACCATTCTCATTCAAACCACCACAGCTGGGTCCTGAATCCAATGGCAAATGCCCTAAACCAAGGGGAAGATTGGAAACATACAAAAGTACATGTGGCTGGGCAGTGGTGGTGCATTCCTTTAATCCCAGCACTCAGGAGGCAGAGCCAGTTCAAAGCCAGCCTGGTCTACAGAGCGAGATCCAGGACAGGCACCAAACTACACAGAGAAACCCTGTCTCAAAAAAAAAAGTACATGTAAAAAGTTGTCACATGAAGACAGAGGCAGAGACTGGAGTGAACTGCCATAAGCCAAGGAGACACAGACAATGGAAGGAAGAGTATTTTCTTAGAGCCTTTCCTAGCAGTCAACATCTGGATTTAGACTTCTAGCCTCCATAACTCTGAGAGAACTGTTTATGTTTTAAGCTACTTAATTGCTAGTATCAATTTGTTTCAGTAGCCCCAGGAAATAGTATATTTATAATTCCCAACTTACGATGGCACAACAAATGCATTTTCAATTTATGAAGGTGCATTGAGTAGAAGTAGAGCTTCAGATTTGGAATTTGTCTCTTTTCCAAGCGCCTGATTCTTTCTGGTCAGAGGCAGGTGATATCTCAGGTGGCCCCAGTGTGGTGAGAAGAGACCACCTCAACCACAGTGTGCCGTTGTAAGCTATGGTGATGAGTAGATTAGGCGATTCAATGCCCTTTTGACTTGTAATATTTAAAACTTATTATAGGTTAGTCATCTAGGAGCATCTGTATCATAGGCCAGGCATGGCACCTGCTATCTCCAATACCTCATAGACATTATCCCTCCTTCTTCATGGTACGAGATGTAAGAAGCAATATATCCCTAACTCTGGAAGGGTCCCACGGGACACCAGACCCCTGCATCTCTGAAGCCTTTTTGATGATATGGCAGAGGCTAAATCATCACGGAGCTTATGTCCCATACTTTGCCATGTATGTGTCTGACCAGAGCCCCCAGTAGATTATGCTCTAATTAGCAGGGATCCTTAACATAGTGGGTGATGTGAGAGCCCACAGGCATCCAAGTAGTCTAGCTTTCACCAGATTCTGTATTACAGGGCAGGGTAGATGAGTGATTATGTCTTTGGGCAGAGTTGTCCATATATACTGTTGTCTGTTCAAGGTAGCTGTGATTGTCTTCCTTTATATAGAGAGATGCATTTCAGTGAGTATTGTCCACCTGCTTTTTAAAAAGGCCACAGCCGATGAAGCAACTACAGTCGGGACAATGATTTTGAACTTCACCCTTTGAATGAATATCCTTGTGCCCCTGGGCAGCAATGCTGGTAGGTGAAATGGGAATGGGGTCACCAACCCTATGTCCTTCATGCTTTAAAGGATGACCCTCATTTCCGCTGCTTCCATAGAATGCAATATCACTTTACTGACTCTTCCGGCAGGGGCAGGGGCAGTTTCTGAGGCTTCTCCATGGCTTTCCCCATGACGGATCTGATTTCAATGACCAATGGCACATTTTAGAGATAGGAAAATAAACTGATGATCAAATCTGTTGGTTCTAATGCTACCATCAGGAATGGAGACAATGATTTCCAGTGGGTCTTGTGAACATGTATGCATGTGAACATGTATGCACATTTGTGTGAATTTGTGAAGCCAGAAGACAAGCTCTAGTGCCATTCCTCAGGCACCATCCATAGTTTTATTTCAGACAGGGTTTCTCACTGGACTGGAAATTACCACAGAGTTTAGGCTGGTCAGTCATTAAGCCCCAAGTGGGCACCAGCGTGCCTGGCTTTAAAGTCAGGCCCTCCTTGAGAGGCAAGCACCTCACCGATTGCACTAACTCCCCAGCTTTCTTTAGTTGTGGGTTTTTTGGGGTTTTTTTGACCTACTTTAGGCCTAATCCAATGACCCACATCTAGTAGCTGGAGAAGGGGGCGGCTGCCTGGGTTTCAGACTTGCTCACTGTCATTACATTGGAGACTAGAAGGAGACAGAGCAGGGATTTGGTGTAGATAATTGCGGAATTGTGGGGTAATCTTTGTAGCTGTGCCCAGATCCTGTACAATGGTTCGTTTTAGAGATAGGAAAATAAAGAAGAAATGAGTAAGTAGGGAGAGATAGCATCGGTGCCCGGGGGCTTGACTAAGACAGTACTAGGGCAAGCAGGAACTCTCTGGTGAGTCCCAGACTGGGGAAGCAGGAGGGATTTGCAGGCCGTGTCTGCGTGTCTTTCAATTTTGTTTTAAGGCACAACATGATAAAAGAGCCTCTCAGTGTTTTGGCTCACTTTTCCTGTCCTTAATTCCCTTTTATTGGTTTCTCCTTCAACTTTATACCTTTAGTTTAGTTTTGTTTGATGAAAAGTGGTTTTGGAATTATAGATCAGAAATGGAGAGATTCTTTATGTGTTTTTTTCCTGGACCCAATAAAACCGTGAGCCAGCTGCTGCCAAGTGCTGTGGTTTGGGGTCTCTCCTGCCATCTTGAGTATTTTCTCATGTGGGGTCTGAAATCCTGAGTCTAGGACCTGTTGTTTCTCTATTGGCTTTCCTGTCATCTAGTTTATAAATTCCATGAAATAAAATCACATTTTCCTATCCTTCATTGACATATTTGATTAAATAATTGTGACCTCCCACTACCTCTCTGGGTAAGTGACCACATCCTCTGTATCTCAGGGCTCATGTTCATTATTATAGATAATGAGGTACCCCTTCCTCCCTCCTTCATGTACATGAGTGATGAGAAGTTTATACTTTTAACTACTTACTCAGCTCCCAATATTTCCCAGCAGTATCCTGTTCCCCACCTCTACCCCCCCCTCTCTGTATGTGTCTGTGTGTCTGTGTGTGTGTCTGTGTATGTGTGTGGTGGGAGTTACCAGCCAGAACAGGACACAATAGAAATATATCATTATCTTTATCCTTCAAGAACATACGATTTAGTGGAGTAGACAAGATGGCCACATTAAATAAAGCAAACAGAGAAGGAAAAGCTGAAATGAGAGAATAAGAAAAACTACAACAGTCACTGACAATGAGTATTGGTTGAGCAATTAACAGCTAGCTGCCAGGCACTGTCTTAAGCACATTGTGTGCAATAGCCTATGAAATATTTCTTTTATTAAGTTAGTAACTGTGATTGGCCCCGCTACACAGGTTAGGTGATGAAGGCTCTGAAATTTTAAATGACTTGGCCCAAATTGTACAGCCCCTGCAAACTGGTGACATCTTGTTCTGGAGTCTGAGCGTGTAAACACAGCCAGGCTGTTGCCGTGTGTGTGACAGAGTATTAGAGAAGTACAAGGGAAGAGGACTCATAATGGCTGAGCCAGGCCTTGAAAAATACTCAGAAATCTAAGGTACAAAGTCAGGGCATCTCAGCAGACAGGAGGAAGATGGAGTGTACATGTCACGAAGAGGAACACATGCTGAGAACAGTTTCATAGGGCCTAGGCACAGGAACTGGCAAGGTGTATCGCAGGTCCCAAGGAATGGTCTTTGGTTTTTCAACATTTAGGGGCCCGCAGGCCTGGGCCAGTACTGTCCTGGGGGAGACTGGGGCCTACAGTATGAATATGTGAAATCTCCTAGTTTATTCCAGTTTCTCCTCTTTGAAATTCCTTTTCTTTTACCGTAACTTTAATTTTAGTCATGTTTCTGAGCAATGGCTTTGAGATCATGACTCAGAAGTCAGAAAAAGAGACACCAGGAGATTGATCACCAAGAGGGCTAGACACAGACTCAGTGGGAAGAAAGGAGAAATCAAAGGTTCTGCCTGGGTGTCTGGAAGTGTGGCCCTGCTGGCAGAATTAGGAAAAGGAGACAGTTTGGGGAAAGAGGATCTCATTCTTGGATAATTTAAGTCAAGGGGAGCCATCCAGACAACAGCTGGAGATACAGTGGGAGGTTCTACTGATGAGACAGATGTGTATTTTCCTTTCTATTTCCAAGGAGTTCTGCACCACCACTCCCACATTCTCTCATTAAAAAACAAATCTTTCTCTTACGTATGGCTACCAGATTTTTCTAGAAACTTTCAGACACTTGTGGTCCCGCCTCTATATCTTTGACTCTATCACAAGCCTGGCAAATCTGGCCCTGGGGGAAGGTAGTCCTGATTCCTGGCCATCTCTTCAGCAGCCACAGACTCCCTTGGAGCTCTGGGAGAAAGACTCATTATCAGTGGTCTGTTGAGCTCCTACTATCTTCACAGAGGGGGCTCTGACTTCAGTTAGGCTGTGGTGATGCACTGTCCCAGCAGGGCTGGCTGCCAGAATCAGAGCAGAAACATACAGTGACAATTTCTTTTCACAGATAATATCGTGTGTGTGTGTGTGTGTGTGTGTGTGTGTGTGTGTGTGTGTGTGTGGCTGCTGACTGGAAATGTGGATCCTGTCAGGACCAGCGAACTCACTCCGAAAACACAGCCGCAATGTGTGACTGTCCAGGCTGGTGCTAGCCAGACGTCAGGACCCAAGCCCTGTGGCAATGGGAGCTGTGAGCGCACTGACTGAAATATGGACCCTGTCAGCAACACTTCATTCCCTCAGCCTCCATCCCCATGAAGCCTGGAAGACTCCATGAAAGTCTGTTAGTACTGAGAGTGCATTTCCTGTGTTCCAGAGTCTCCTACTGACCTCCCCAGCCCTGGAAAAGCTTAGATTACACCTCTAAAAGTGGCTTAGGAAAATACAGTGTTTCACAAAAATTATGAAAGCCAATTGTTTCAACTAGGTTCCTGCACCGGGTCCAGCAGACCAGACTCTAACCAAAATGGAGTCTTTCTTGTTAAATGCCGTGTAAGTGAATTGAAACTTAAAGGAAGCAGATGGGTCTGCTTTAACTCAACGGAAAATGTAACCCCAAGTAACTGGTCTTATACACGAACAGGCTGTGTGTTTCTAGTGCTCTGTTCTCACAGTCTCCTATCACAAAAGCCACTATCCTGCCACTGCATGTGGAACTTTGCATTCTATTTTTTCTTATACTGGAGGTTTCCATGGTTCATAAATATCAAATTAAACAACAACAACTAGATTTACAAAATAGCCTTTTTTTTTTTTTTTTTTTTTTTACTTTTGTCAATCTGCACACAAAAGCTTTGTGTACTCGCTAGATAAACACAGAAGAGAGAACTTCGGCCCATCTCTGGGTTCCCTTTTCTGTCACTTCTACAAACCCCTTTAAAAGAATCTGGAATTGGGGCTAATTATTTCCTCCAGGCTACAGCTCATTGGTGTAGTGGCCATGCCTGTCTCCTCCTTCACAGTGCTGTGTCTTCTCCCTGCCAGGTTATTTACAAATGGCAAACACCCTTCATCACGAACTCCTCGGAAGCATGACTTTAGAAAGTGCTCCAAGAACAGCTGGTGTCTTCTCTTCAAGAGGCAGCTCTGGATTTAAGCAAGCAGAAATGGGTTGTTCCCAGGGACCTCCCTGGTCACTTTTCTTCTCACCTATCACAATATTAGACAAGGTGATCTCCAAAGTTCTCTCAAAATCTCAAATTACATTATTTCTGTAACAACTGGGCCTTCAGTGAGCCTTAATCAAAGCATATTTTACACTTGCTAATGCTCAGAGCTGCCAATGGTAGTGGAGGCCCTTGAACTCTAATAGGCTGCACATTCATTGGAACATTCTAGAAATTTGCCTAGCAATGTGACTTTAAAAAAAATTAAGTGGTGCATATATTTTTACCTTGTAAGAATCTATCCTAAATTCCCTCCCCCTGCTCACTACTTGTCGCCACCCTCATTGAGGCACCTTGTTCTGTAAGATCATGATGCCCTCTCTCTTGTGCACCCTGCCTGTGGCTTTCCTCAGGCTATATAGATGTCTACCACCGATCTGTTAGAATCGTCTAGTGAATACTTACTAGAATCAACTTGTTATCCTCTAGGTCTAACCAGTTAGAACCCATTAGACTCAACCAATGACTTTCCAGAATCAATCAGTGATGACCTACTAGACTCAATCAGTGATGATCTTCTAAATTCATTCATTGACCTATTAGACTCAACCAGTGACCAACCAGAATCAAACTGTGACACAGTAGAATTGACTGTTGATGTAACACAGTAGAATTGACTGACTTGATGAAGTGGTGTTAACAGATTATCTAGAGCAGAGGTTTTCAACCTTCCTAATGCTGTGACCCTTTAACACAGTTCCTTATGTTGTGGTGACCCTCCCTCAATCATAAAATGATTTTGTTGCTACTTCATAACTGTATTTTTACTACTGTTATGAATTGTAAATATCTGATAAGCAGGATATCTGATATGTGACCCCATAGTGGGGTCGCGATCCACAGGTGAGAACCACTCACTGGTCTAGAGGTTAACATGGCTAAAGATTCAGTTAATGACCTTGACCAGACCACAGACCTCATGTCAAACACAGATGTGAATCAGGAAATCACACAGATTTCTGTGTCTCTACTGCCATTGAGACAGTCATCTCCAGCTTTCTGGGAGAAGCCAGTGAGACCAGAGATGGTTATACTACAAACAGAGGGCTCCATGAGCTAAGATTTTAACCAGACTGGCACCTCACTGAAAAAGATAAGCATAGCTCAGTGTAATTTTAAAATAAAACTCAGTTTCCACTATCCCCGAGCTCTCCTCCACTTCCTGAGAACACTCGATTTTTGAACAAGCCTACCACTAGCCTTCTGGATATTGTGCGGTTATAGAAAATGATGTAAGTCTGAGATGCTCCCAGCAAAGGACAAAGAGTGAGGAATGAGGGAGTGGTCCTGGGAAGGGACTGTTGTATATTGTACATTAATGGGACAACCATTTCTGAGCTATGCTCTGACCTTGTATGGGCTCAATAAATAAATGTTCATTGGCATAAGAAAAGAATCTATCCTAGAGAAATAAACAGAAGTACAGATAAGATATATGTATATTTATGATATATTCTGTCTCTACAGAGAATTAGAAGTAATTTAACATCCAAAATGGGGTAGTGGTTAAGTCAAGACACACAAATACAATATAAAATCAATGCTGTAAGAGAATATTTATAAGAAACACACTTATGTTCTATGTTAAATACAATACATAAAAGTAAATTTATAGTAGTCCTTATGTTTAGAAAAAAAGATGAATAATATAAATGTGAACTTCAAATAACTGAAAATAAATGCTAAAGAACTCACTTAAGTTTAAAAAATTCTTCAGAGGGGCTAGAGAGATGACTTCTAGGCTAAGAGCAGTGGCTGTCCTTCCAAAGGATCCTGGCTTGCTTCCCAGCATCAACATGGTGGCTCACAACTGTCTGTAACCCCAGTCCCAGGGGGTCCAGGGCCCTCTTTTGGCCTCATGGGCACTGCACACATGTGGCACACATGTACATGCAGACACACACACACACACACAAACATATAAAATAAATACACAACTTTTGTAAAATTTTTCATGATTAAATTTTTTCTCTAATTAACATGCCTATTTTATACTTTAAAAAGTAGGACAAATGTGACTCTATAGGACTTTACCTCAGGAATATTTGTACTTTTCCCCAGTCCACCCTCTAGGTACAACTAAAACCTCTGGGCACTTTATATAAAACAAATACAAAAACTTGAGGGGCATGGAGAAGGAAGCGTACTGCTAAGCATCGAGGAGTACCACCACAGCAGTGAGTTTCTTGGGCTCTCTTGTCTTAGATATCCAAGCCTTGGGGCAGAAGACAGCAACAACCCAGAAACATCAACAGGCAGCAGGGGGGGGGGGGGGGGGGGGTTGAGAGTCTGGGGGACATGGACGATTAACAAAACCTGTGCTCGCATGGCCAAAGGACCAGGGATAGAGCAGACTGGCCAGCCAGAGCTCAACAACAAGAGCTTTACTCCTGCCAAACACCACAGTAGAGAGCATTGGCTCCACCCACACAGCAACAACCAACTAGGAAGCCCAGACTTCCGCTGCTCTTGTGAAGTTAGAAGCCCAACTCTGCCCTGGAATGCTGTGAGGAAAGAATGAATGAGTGGGGAGCTGTTTCTCTGTACATGCTAGGTGGTAATTCTTTCTACACTCCGCTTTCCAAGGGTCAATGGATATCCTACAGGGAACTCGACTTTTGGCCCTTTTTGCCCCAAATAAAGCAGAGTAGCAGAAACCAGCTACAGCAGCAGGCTTGAGAGGCAAGATCCCAAAGATCCTATGCTCAAAGTGTCCAGTAAAAAAGAAAAGAAAATCACTCATCATGCTAAGAACCAGGAAACCCACAATTTGAATGGAAAAAAAAAAAACAATCAATAGATGCCCACACTGAGATTATGAAGATGCCAGATTGTCTGATAAAAATTTTAAAGTCAGCAACAAATATTTCAATAGTAGTTCAGTTCTAAGCACCCTTGAAACATTTTTAAGTCTTGGAAAAGAATAGAAAGTGATTTATTTTTGTTGTTTGTTTGTTTTGTTTGATACAAAGCAGAATCAAACAGAAATGTAAGAACTAAAAAACCACCAATAACCTAACATTTAAAACTCAGTGGGCGGTCTTGGTAGAGTGGAGGAGAGAGAAAACTGAGGAGTGAAGTTGGAGACTGAATAGTGGACGTTTACCAAATTGAACATTAGAAAGAAAATAAACTCAAAAGGAACATTACTGTCTTGATTGTTACCTTGACTGGACTCGGAACTACCTTGGGCTGGTGAAAGACACTTGTGTGCGTCAGAGAGGATGACAGGTGGTACAGTTACTGAGAAGGACAGACTGCCTGCCCTTGGTGGACATAGCGCCTTCTGGTGGGTGGTCCTGATAAGAAGAGGCCTGAGGAAAAGGCAACATGCCTGCTCCTGCCTTCTTTGCTCTGAGTGAGGGTGTCAGTTGCTGCTGCTGCTGCAATCCTCTGCCACAGCAGACTCCACCTTCTTTTCAATCAACACAGAGACTCATAGCTGGTCCACGGGGAGAGAATAAGAGACTGAGAAGTGCTCAGCTCTAACTTGGGCATCCCCATCACATCCGGTGCCTGCCAAGGTGGTCAGAAAATGACAGAAAAAGCCAAAGGTAGTGGACTTCTGCAGAAGAAACTGTATTTGCGGAACATGGTAGAGCTGCTGTACATACGAACTTACAGCAGCTGTAAGACCCGCACGAGATAGAGCAGGAAAATAATAACGGCATGAAGAGGGGAGGGGCTAGTGCACCACCAGCAGCAGCTAAGGAGCTATTGCAGCTGATGGCTCCTGGGAGAGGGAGAGTCAGTTTTTTTCAGGGATGTAGCCCATGCTCTAGTGGATGGCACTACATCCACGTACTTACAGGTGGCACTGAGGAGACTCAGTGGATATTTTCAAAAAACCTTATGAAGTTGGGAGGAAAAAGAGGGGAGGGGGATGAGGAAGAATGAAGGAGGAGAGAATGGGGACTGGAGTTGATAATAAAAACATATATGTACGTATGGAATTCTCAAACAATGAAAAATATATTTTTAATTATTTTTTAAATTTTACATATGGAAATTGAAAAACGAGACCTTTGAAAACTACTTGGGAAACAGAATTTTGTTATAAAATGAAAAGAGCAAAAATGAACAAACAAAAAGCAAAGACTGGGAATATAGCTCTGTTGTAGACTGCTTGTCTAGTGTGTGTAAGGTCCTGGGTTGACTCTTCAACACTAAAAAAAGAAAAGTAAACCAAAACCAACAGCAACCAAAAATCCCCAACAACTATCTGGCTCTTGCGGGGAGCATTGCCAGCTCAGACCAAAACTTTCATTTAAGCCACATATGTATATTTATACACAGTCTTACTTGTATTACAGGTATTTGGGGGCAGATCATTGATAGTATGACTCCTTACTACTTTTCAGACATCCTTATTGTTATTTTACCCTCCTCTCTTTCCTTCTATATTATTTCCCTCCCTGTCCCTATTTAGAGTCCCCATTTTCCCATTTTTCCAACCAGATCACTTATATCCTGCTATTCTTTCTATTGCTCCCCTAATCCCAGATCCCCAAATGGTCCTTTTTCTTACTTTACTGGTTTCTGCAGTTACTCCAGGATATGTGCTCAAATCTGTAATTTGAAGCTAGGAGCATCACAGGAGAGAACATGGGACATTTGTCTTTCTGAGTTTGTGTTTTCTCACTGAGTACGATCCTTTCTAGTTCCATCCACTTACCCACAGATTTCACTTCTCTTTAGAGCTCAATTCTATTCCATAGTGTGTATATACCACGTTTTCATCATTTGTCTGTCAGATGGAGGACATTTAGGTTGTTTCCATTCCCTAGCTATTGTGAACAGGACAGCGATGAACATGGCTGAGCAAATAAATATCTATGGCGTGAGTGGGACGTCAAGTCCATTGGGCATATGCCAAGGAGTGGTGTAGCTGAGTCATTTGGTAAATTTATTTTTAGCTTTTTGAGAATTCTCCACACTGGTGTTCAGAGTGGCTATGCCAGTTTTCAATTCCACTAACGATGAGTTAGAGTACAATGAAATCTCAAGGTTGTTTTGATTTGCATTTCCTTATTTTCTAGGAAAACAAACCTATTTTTAGACGTTTCTTAGATATTTATTTTCTTCTGAGAATGCTCTGTTCAGGCTCCAAGTCCATATTTTGAAGTTTTGGTTTTTTACTTCTTTATATACTCTTGATATTAATCCTGTGTCAGACATATAGCTAGAAAAGGTTTTCTCCCATTCTGTGGGCTTCCTCTTCACCAGACTGATTGTTTATTTAGCTGTGCAGAAGCTTTTTAGCTTTATGAATCTGTATTTGTCAATTGTTGGCCTTAGTTCTTGGGCAAATGGAGTCCTCTTCAGGAAGTCCATCCAGGGTACTGCTTATGTTGTTTTTCCAGCAGTTTCAGTGTGTTGGGTTCATATTTAGGTCCTTGATCCATTAGGAGTTGATTGTTGTGCAAGACAATAATACAGGTCTAATTTAATTTTTCTGCATATGGACATCCAGATTTCCTGGAATCATTTGTTAAAGATGATTTCTTTTTTTCCAGCATATGCTTTTTTGGGGGCATCTTTATTAGGTCAAATATTAAATGGTTGAAATTATGTATACTTGTGTTTGGGTCTATGATTTTGTTCCACTGGTCTACACATCTCTTTTTACGTCAGTCCTAAATTGTTTATATTACTGTGGACCTATGATATATATCATAGAATCTGGAAAGGTAATCCCTCCAGCACTGTAATTTTTGCTCAGGATTGTTTTGACTTTTCAGGGTCTTTTGTGGTTCCATATGAATTTTAGCATATTTTTTCTGTTTCTTGAAGAATTGCATTAAATCTGTAAATAGCTCTTGGTAAAATGGCCATCTTCACAATATTAATTCTACCAATCCATTAGCATGGGATGTCTTTCAATTTTCTAGTATCTTTATTCCTTTCTTCAGAGGTTTAAAGTTTTAATTGTAGAGGTCCTTCATTTCTTTGGTTAAGGTTTCCTAGATGTTTTATTTTCTTTGAAACTATTTTAGACAGGAGTATGCCCTTCTCTGTATATTAGTTATTGGTGTATAAAAAGGGTGTTGATTTGTGCAAGTAGATTCTGTATCCTGCCACATTGCTGCTAGGCATGAGAAGCTCTCTTTTGAGTTGTTGCTCAAGGTGGTCCAAAAGACTTCCAAAACATTATTGGCTATTTCTAATGCCCTTGGTTGCCACCCAGAAATAGAAGGCAAGCCTGTATTGTTGAAGCTACCATACACTTAGGACACAGAGCCCAGAGGTGTCTGAGCTGAATCTGACCTGAGAGCCTCCTCCCTGAGGACTCACTTTTGGGATATGAGAAGGTGCCATGCAAGCTTCCAAATGAAGGAAGCAAACAACAGTCCTGCCCAGCTATCACACCTGTGAACTACAGCAATTACCAGCATGGCGCAACTACTGTAAAGGTGCAGTAGTGCCACACACACCTTCACAGCTCTGTACCTGGACTTAAGTGTCAGAAAGAGGAGAGCCATTTCTGTTACTGGAAATCTAGCCAACCACCCAGGACTAGTAAAGTCATGGATCCTGGAGGAAAACCAACAACTTTCATTCCACGAAACCATCATAATCTCAAACTACATTCTAAATATTTGTCCTTATACCTACAGATGAGTGTAGTCCTTACCCCTCATTTAGGAAGCTTCCTTTTGCAACAGATGGAGACTATGTATACAGAGAACCACAACCAGTCAAAATGGAGAGTAGTGGAGCCCAGTTCCAGTGGATCTATCTACTACCCAACTCCCACACCTAAGGCCCGGGAATCGTAGTGGAAGGGGGGCAGAAAGACGGTAAGAGACAGAAGACCACGGAGTTTGCTGTGAGGCTTTGCCTCCTAGGAAAGTCAGAAGCTATATACATAGGGCTTACCAACAGGGCTGCCTAAACATGAGCTGAACAAGGACAACAATAATGCTAAAGTGATTAGGGCAAAGGTGTGTGTGTGTGTGTGTGTGTAACAATTTTTTTAAAAAGAGGCCATAAAATTAAAAGAGAGCAGGGAGGGGTATATGGAAGGGCTTGGAAGGAGGAAAGGGAAGGGTAAAATGATATAATTATACTATAATCTCAAGAAATAATGAAAAATGAACTTAAATTTTTTAAAATAAACAACAAAACCAAGAGAGTATAGCATCCTAACACATGCACCAAACAATATTACTGCAAAATATGTAAAGAAAAAGTAAATATATAAATAGAATTGATAGATAAAAATAATAGATAAATAGAAAACTCCAGTTATAATTAGAAATTTCAATAATGTTTCTCTCAACCATTGGTGAAGCAACTAGATAAAATGTTATCAAGGACACAGCAAACCTCCATGACAGCATCAACCAAGAGTGTCTAATAGACATGAATAGAACAATAGCAGAACACAGGGAAGCATCCATATATTGTAATCCATACAGTAGAACACATTATTGGCCAAAACCAAAAATACCTCAGGAATTGTTTAAGTGTTTTAAGTCATATAGAGTACATTTCCTACAACAATAGAATTAAACTACAATTTTATGACAGAAGGATAGCAAAAAAAAATTACCCAAGCATTTAGAAACTAAACAACATATATTTAAACAATATGTAAGTTAAAGAGGAAATGTCAAGGAAATTGAAAAAAATATATTGAACTGAATGAAAATGAAAATTTAACACATCAAAATCCACAGGGTAGTGCTCAAGTATTGTGATGCCAGGGAAATTTCCATCCTTAAATGTTCAAATGGAAAAATAAGAAAAGGCTTCAGGTCAACAGTATGAGCTCCACCGTAAAAATGAACATAAAAATTAGGGGGGGAAGGCAAGAGTATCAAGCAACAAAATTTAAAAATCAGTCAATAAAACGGATTCTGTGGGAGAAAAGATTAACAAAATTGATAGCCTGCTTCAACGGTTCAGTGAAAGATGAAAGACATCGTTGTGAATATCAGAAATGGCATGGGTTATCACGAGAGATCCTGGAGGTGCAAGCAGGGCAAGGAAGCAATGCCACACAAAACAGGAGTTTGCCAACTCAAACAGACCAAATGCAAACCACAACTTTCCACAACTCGCCCAAAACAAAATATGTTATATGAATAGGCAAATCATCAGCAAAATTGAATTTAACTTTTAAAGTCCCAAAAGTGAAATCTCAAGGCCCATCTGTTTTATTAAGGAATCCTACTACATGTGCACAGAATTGACATTAATTCTGTGCAGTCCCTTTCAGAAAATATAAGTGAAAGAAACTTTTCCCAAATAGGTATTATATTTAGTTGATCTAGTATGTGGCCTTTGTATGTGCTAGGCATGGATTATACCATTCACCTATATCTCCATACCATCACAAGTAGTTTTATAAAGGTAATATTACTCTGATTAAAAATTCAGGAAAAGATAACACAAGAAGCCCCAGAAAAGAAAAGACCAGTATAGATACAAAATCTATTAATAAAATATTAGCAAATAAAGTTTGATAACACATTAAAAATATACATCATGACCAAGTAAGGTTTATTTTAGTGGTACAAGCCTATTAAGTATTCAAAAAATGAATCAATATGAAATTCCATATTAACTTGCTTTAAAAATACATAATTAGTTAGATAAATTAATACCAAATTAATTAAGGAAAAGATGTTCGAAAAAATTCCAAACCCACTCATAAAAAAATCAGAAAAATATGAACATAGAACTTCTTCAACTTTTAAAAAAGTATTTCATTGTTTTATCGTGTGGGTGTTTTGCCTGCATGAATGTCTATGCACCACATGTGTACCTGTTGTCCTCAGAGGCCAGAAGAGGATGTTGGATTCCCCTGGAACTTGCAAGTACAACCAGTTGTGAGCCACCATGGATGTGCTAGAACAGCAGCCAGTACTTTTAACTTCTGAGCCATCTCTCCAATCCAGAGAACTTCTTCAGGTTGATAAAGAAAATCTACATAAAGCCTCTAGCTAACAGTACACTTAGTAGTAAACGTTTTTCATGCTTCCACCCTACCATCAGAAATAAGGCAACTCTCCCTCAACATGGTACTAAAAGTTTTATCCAGTGAAATAAAGCAAGAAAGTAAAACAAAAGGAATACAGATCCCAGTGGAAGAAGTAAAATTATTGCTATTTGTAGATGATATGATGATCCATGTGAAAAATTCCAAGGTAGCTATAAAAACTCCTAAATTAATAGTATTAACAGTAAGCTAACAAATCCAGGAATGGTATATGACATAAAAATCAACTGAATTTCTATTTACTAGCCAAGAATATATAAAAAAAAAATGTAAAATACAGCACAATTATAATCACCAAAAATAAGAACTACCTCAATGAAAATGTAACAAGCTGTGTGGAACTTGCATACGGAAAACTACAAGCTTATAATGAAATAAAAGGCAATCTAAATAAATGTGAAGACAGGCCCCATGCTAACAGAGTAGAAGAACCAGAATAATTAAGATGCATAATTTAGATTGATATGCCCATTATAGTAGACTAAAGTTATTTTTTAAATCTAGCTCATAATTCTGGGAGCCTGTAAACATTCCCTCCTACAGTAAAATAAGCTTGTCATGTGTGATTAAATTAAGTGTATTAGATAGAGAGATCCTGCATTAACTTTTCCTGAAGAGATGTGAACAACTGTCTGGTCACTACAGAAGAACACCAAATGACAGAGCCAAATCAGTACAGTTTCACCAAAGTACAACTTGGAGATATCAATGAATTCATTGAGCTTTACAAAGCATGAGCAAACAGTTACAGGGAACAGGAGTGAACCCCCGCCCCACAAACAACTCCATCACTGCAAAGTCCCACCCCATCATGGATTACCTCATGGAAGCAGCATTATGGAGTTCCAATCTCAATTAACCTCCTGCTTCCTATATATTCCAGCATCTCCCAAGATTCCTTGTGTCTAAAGGAGGGAGTAAGAGTTGGAATCCAAGGTGAGTCTCATGGTTCTCTTTAATGAGTGTTCATAGGGCATTACCATTACCATAGATCTGGCTACTATTGTATTTTTCTGCTTTAGCTGCCAAAGCTGTCAGGGCAAAGTCCCAGATGAGGAAAAAAACAATAACAAAAACAAAAAAACAGCTGACATACCACAGAAGATCATTCATGGTTTGTGTGTGTGTGTGTGTGTGTGTGTGTGTGTGTGTGTGTGTGTGTGTATTGGCTTGAAATATATTCATTGTGTCCTTCTAAGATGTCAGAGGGATATTTGACACAGATCCTCAACACAGTCCTATTGTCTTAATTTAAAATGGATCAGAGACCCAAACGAAAATAATTCAAAATTCTAAAACTTCTAGAAGAAAATTTGATCTTGACTTAATGACAAGTTTTCAGTTACCCCATCAAAAGCATGATCTGTGAAATAAAATCATGTTCAATTGATTTTGTTTAAATTAAAATTCTTCTTCAAAAGATGGTCTTGATATGCGGGGAAAGGAGAGCCTTCATTCATCGTTAGTGGAATTGAAAGCTGTTATAGACACCCTGGACATCAGTGATCTAACAAATAAAGCTTGCCTGAAGATCAGAGTGTGGAGCTAAGCTACTTGTTATCCACAGAGGCCAGGCAGCGGTGGCACACACCTTTGATCCCAGCTCTTGGGACCTCACACCTTTAATCCCAGCACTAGGGAGGTGGAGACAGAAAGTGATATGGCTGGGTGGAAAAGAAATATAAGACAGGCAGAGAAAGGCTCAGTCCCTTTTTAGCTGAGGAGTTGGTGAGGTGAGAGGTGGCTGTGGCTTGTTCCTTTGTCTGTCTGATCTTTCAGCATTTACCCCGATATCTGGCTCTGGGTTTTTTATTAAGATCAATTAGGATTCATGCTACAATAACCCATCTGCTTGTCCACAGCATTTATTTTGCCCACTTTTTTTTTTCTTAGAGTATGTGGGTTATCTGTCCCTCATCTCCTCTTAAACAGAAGAAAATAAACTGAAAATATTAGTAAATTCTTCTACCACTAAGCTTATTGAGAACAAAATATATGGGCATATCTCTGTTGCCCTGGAGCACAGGAAAATATCAGAAGTCTTATTCTTAATTGCCTGAAGTTGAAGGAAGGTGTCCAGTAAGTAGATGAATGAGTAAATGAACTGCGGTGTTTTGTTCCAGCTTGCTTCCGGTCACTGTGATAAAACACTGCTGAGAATCCACCTGGTGGGGAGAAACTGAAACAGGAACCACTGGAGGAACACTGATGACTCACTTCTTTCTTCTGGGTTTCTCAGCTACCTTTCTCAGATAACCCAGGACCAACTGCCCGGGGATAGTGTTGGGGAATATTATTTTAAGGTGTGTTACTTTTGTTTATATTGCATTTGTTTAACTCTGTGAAGCTGTGTTACTGAGCCTGTGTAAACCACCTAATGGTTTAATAAAGAACTGAACAGCTAATAGCAAGGCAAGAGAAAGGATAGGTGGGGCTGGCAGGCAGAAAGAATATACAGAAGGAGAAATCTGAGAGGAAAGAAGTAACCAGAGAAGAAGGAGGACTCAGGGGCCAGCCACTCAGCTACACAGCAAGTCACAGAGTAAGAAACAAAGAAAAAACCCAGAGACAAAAGGTAGATGGGATAATTTAAGAAAAGCTGGCTAGAAACAAGCCAAGCTAAGGCCGGGCAATCATAATTAAGAATAAGCCTCCAGCGACCCGGAGAGGTGGCTCTGAGGACAGGCGCCCGCCCGCGGCGGCCGAGGTGGCGAGTTCGATTCCCGCGACCGCCAGATAGCCTCCGAATGACATCATCGTCATTCATGAAAAAAAAAAAAAAGAATAAGCCTCCATGTGTAATTTATTTGGGAGCTGGGTGACGGGCCCCCAAAAGAGTAAAACACAACTAACAACAGGATAGGACTACCCATCGTGGGCTAAACCCTCCTGCATCAATTTTCAATCAAGAAAATGTCCCACAGACAAACCCACAGGCCAAGCCAATGGAGGCAATTCTTCAATTGTGATTCCTTCTTCCCAGATGTCTCTTGTTTGTGTCAAGTTGAGAAAAGCTAACGTGTACACAACTCTACCCAGTCCAGAATGATACTGCTGCGGGCCACAGGAATATATCATAAGAACTCAGCTGGTTATGGCAAAGTCACTACCTAGAGGGATCAGGGAATTCCTCCAGAGGAAGCCAAATTCCAAGGAGTTTTTGGTGTTATTTGGCTTGTTATATATCAGCTGTCTTCTATTATGAAAATCATGTGTGCCTTTATAGTTTTCCCAATTGATTTTTCCCTAAGAAGGGCTAACAGTGTGGACTGATCACTCTCTGGACATACACATTCCAGGTATTTGGAGAACAGCCTCAGGAAAGGCTTTTTCTGGAATCAGATATCTCTCTTGGCCACTTTCAAGGACTAGCAGTAATTACAGTCCACTTGCAAGTCTCCTGATTTAAGATAAATTCCACAAGGAGACACCACCTAGGTCAGGTGGACGTTAAGTAATAGCTTTACACAATTCAGCTTGGGCCCTCCTTTCTTACAGCCTTACTAACTTTATAGACCGCTAACTCCTTACCTAACCACTTCCAGGAATATTTAGATAACCTTCTGCACTGACAACTATGCTCAGCCAGAACCCCAGTTCAAGCCTCCTTGTAATTATCATCATTGGCAGCATCCGGCCAGGTCCATGCCCAGATGGAGGAAAGTACCTTATCAGAGATACCTCTGTACTCTCTAAGAATAGACTTAAGCATCCAGGCTACCCGTTTGAGAAGGCCTGGTGGATGTGCCAATTAAGCTTTACTTCCTCCTTTCCCAAACCTTACCTCCAGTTCCAGATCTCCCTTTAACTATCACCAGAGGCATCTAGCTGTACACGGGTTGCCTAGCGACTGAGCACACTTTCCCCCACCCTGCAGAAAAACGGCAGATAGCTTGGACAGATAGGAGCCACAGGAAAAAAGAAGACAGTTTTATTTTCTCCCATTGACCTAGCAACATATAGATTCTTAACATTTTCTACTAATCACATTTAAGACTATAGTTGAGCACATAAGATTCCCTCTTCTTAGATATTACCCGAATTTAGCCTTTAGTTAATTAATTTCCCCATTGGTCACTTCTCTTTGGGGTTGCAAATGATAATTAATGGTTATTGCCTCTCAATGTGATTCTTATCACCTCTCCGTTTGACCCTGGAAGCCTGGCTATATATACCAGGACTTCCAGGGCACTGGGGGACGGAGAAGAGAAAGGATAATGGAAGAATTAGACAGGTAAGAACATGAGAGGAACAAACTGAGATGGGGAAGAACTAGATTGAAGGGCTGGAAGAGAGGACTAGAGGAACGAGATGGAAGATGAGGAAGAGCCAGATGGGGGAAGTGCTAGCTGGGTAAGAACAAGATGAAAAGGACCTGGATGAGGCAGAGTTAAGACGAGAGAATTAAGATAGAACTTAGAGGGAGCAATAGATAAGTATAGAGAGAAATCAGGCAAGAAAGGAGCTAGACATGAGAACAGAACTGAAGCTGTGTATAAAGGATGTTATGACAGAGGAATTAAAGTAAGTGGACTATAGAGCTCGGTGTGCTGAGATTCTATTTTCCGAAAATAGTCCTCGCTGTTAGTAGTTCTCTCTCCTGAGCCCCTGGGATGTATAATATTAAGGCTGGTCCCTCTAATATTATACAAGATGATGCCATGGTACTCATCATCATACCACACTTCTAGCCAGAATCTCAGACAATCTTACCCATTACTCTGAGACTGGCTGCAGAATCTACAGTTAGTTCAACTGAGACTTAACTATCTGAGCTTTCTTACAGAACCCAACAGAGATACCATCACCCCCTGAACAGCAGGAAGCAATTCTAAGAAAATGATGTCCCTTTCTCTGAAAGGTTTCATGTTTCTCAGGGTTATGGATAATGGGTATAGGTTTGAGGGTGGAAGAAAATGCTAGACTCAGTATTCTCCTTAAGAAAAGAAAAAGTGTCTCAAAAAACAAAAAACAAAAAAAAGAAAAGAAAAGAAAAAGTGGACTGGATAAGTATAAGCTATTATGGTAGATTATTGTATATACTAGTAAACAAATTTAGTAAACTAGCAGCCTTAGATAATTTGCACTGCTATGGATTCTTGTATATTGATACAAATATATACTATTTTTATATTCCTGTTTAAGATAATTTGTATATTGATACAAATACAGAACTATATTTGTTGTAGTGTACTTATATTTCTACTCTTATTTGAAATACTTTGTATATTGATACAAATGTAAATTTATATATGTCATACTATATGTATGTTCTACCTCTGTTTAGGATATTTTGTATATTGATATATATATATTTAGGGTTATTGTCATATTGCACTATACATTCCTACCTCTGTTAAAGATATTTTGTGTATTGTCACCATTTTTTTTTCCAGAGCTGAGGACCGAACCCAGGGCCTTGCGCTTGCTAGGCAAGCGCTCTACCACTGAGCTAAATCCCCAACCCGTATTGTCACCATTTTTAAGTCATTGTCCTTTTACCGTACGTTTGCTTACAGACTGTTTACCTTGTTTACATGAAGCCTTAGTCCTTAGGTTATTTAGGTAGATAAGACTTATAGATTTATAGTCACCTGTGCTTGTCATCTCTATAGTTACGTTAGTTAGGTTATCCAGATTTACAGATACATAGGTCAGGTGGACAGATAATCTTCAAACACTTCATGGACCTAGAGAATGGCATTTAAATAACTTAGAATTCTGTTGATGTGAGACACAATTGCTCCTGGCAGCACCAATTTGATCCCAAGAGAATGTTGGGCTTCTAAGACATTTCCATTTGGAAGTTTTTCTTCTTGGCACAAAATGGCCTTCTGGGCAAAGAACTGCTCTTGCCTTGACTGCTGACAGTACAAATGCTCTCCTTTCTGGACAAGTGGGACACAAGGAAAAGTGACTACTGAACTCTGCCAAGACAGGGTAAGCTTCTGAAAATGGTCTGTCAGATACTCTAGGCCTGTAGCCAATTTGAATGCACCAATGATGTTGACTGTCCAGGCTGCCAGCTGTCTCTGTCTACTCTCGAAAGACTCCTGAAAGTTGCTTGTGTCCTTTTCCCATTTCTCAGGTATTTTTATATTCCTTCTCATGTCTTTGTTTGGTTTTTTGAGACATGGTTTCTCTGTGTAGCTTTGTGCCTTTCCTGGAACTCACTTGGAAGTCCAGGCTGGCCTCGAACTCACAGAGATCCGACTGGTTCTGCCTCCCGAGTGCTGGGATTAAAGGCGCCCGGCAATCTTCTCATGTCTTTGATGGGATTGAAGACTTAACAATTACAGTTGCAATCTTCTATCTTAGCTAGAACATATTAAGTATTAGATTCAGGCTCTTCAGGATAGGGCATCTTTTGGAATGATCTCTGTAATGTGCCATTTACCCATGCTCCAGACTTCTCTGGATTTGGGTATGTATCTCTTGTTTGATATTGTTTGTGTTGGTTGTAGTTCCATCTTGTCTAGGTCATTATCCCTTATTCCTCCTGGACAATATTTGATAATCATTCCTATTGTGTATAGTTTTGTGTTAGGTTAGAATTTTCTTATTTAGACAAAAGGGGGAGATGTAGTGGGTAGTTGTTCCTGCTTTGACCTGGAAGTACTACCCCTATTGAGGCTTCCAGTAACTTTCACGCCTATGAGGTGGGGCCAAGACAGGAGCCCTTAAGACCTGAGATCTGGATGTGCTGGCTCTCTTGGTTCCTGAATCCTGGATGCTGGAGGTAGACCAAGCAGAGTTCTCCAGAGAATACCACTGGACTGCACCTCACCTCTCCAGGACCCTGTAACCTATTCCTTTACTTGTAAGTTACCCCACAAAATAAACCTCCCTTTTAACTACGTGGAGTTGCCTTAATACTTTCATCAATACTAACCAGCACATGGGTTCACACAATGGGACACTTTTCAGTGTTTGAGAGAGGGTAGGGATAGTGCTGGAGAGATGCAGTCAAAAGCACTGGCTGTTCTTCCAGAGGACCCAAATTCAGTTCCTAGAATCCATGTTGTGTGGCTCCTGACTGCCTCTGACTCCAAATCTAAGGGGATCAGACTCCTTTTGGCCTCCACAGGCACCCTTGCATACATGGGAGGCATCTCCACTGATATGCATAGATATACTTGAAAGTAATGAAAGTGAATCTTAAGAGAAAGAGAAACCTAAAATGCTGATTTCTGAGTAAAAGAAGCCAATCGTAAAAGACTGCCTATTATGATTCCCTTTGTATGACATTTTAGAAAAAGATAAAACCACGAAAGTGATGAACAAATCAATGGTTTGGGGTAAAGGAATATCTGAATAGATTAAACAAAATTTTTTTAGAGTTATGACATTTTTATAGTGGACAATGATAGTATGTCTTTGTCAAAACTTACTAGATCAGACAAAGATTTTCTTTGGTCAATAAAATAATCCTGGATGGTATACTTAGCAGAAAAAAATGCACCTTAATGCATAAGAATTTTTAAAAATATGTTTAAAGAGCCTTTGATGGAATCTAGGCTACAACCAAACAGTCTGAGAAAATGTATGAAACTTCACTGAGAAGTCTAAAGGAGAAGGAAGGGTGCTGCTCTAAGCAACACTAAACAAGTGGACAGCTAAAGGTAAATCAACTATGTATGTGCCTTGTACTCTGGCTGACAGCGTTGTTTCTGGGAAGATGTGTTAGCTGGTCTAAAACTGCATGCATTCTGGAAAAGAACAATTAAAATAGGTGATAGATGTTGGAAGTGGACATATTGTTGGAGGTTGTAGACAATAATGGGGAAAGGTCAGAATGATGTATATAGTAACAAACTGAAGCTAGAGACACTGATACAAAGCCATGGTTTGCTTGATAAATGTATAGATGATAGACTGAGAAATGCCCCTGCATGTCTGCACATACAGAGGCTTTCTTGTTCTGTTAGCTAAGAATGCCCAGAAGCTATGATACAAGAAACAACTCTAGCACCCAGATCTATTATCTAGTTAATGTATCCTTGTCACAGAGAATAGGAGTCAGGTAGCTTCCTATTTTAGGAAGTTAGATAAAGGATAAGGGCCCAGTAGAGAAGAAGTCTTTACAAACTGGCAGAGCTGGTTTCTCAGTGAGTTCTACAAAGGCAGGAGCCTAAAACTAATCTCAGGAGACCTCTGCAGACAAGCTGAACTGGCTTCTGGTTTAACTCTACACAGACCCTGAATACAGAAGCTGGACCCAGAACCTGAACTTAGCTCAGAAGTTGTAAGTTTAGCTCAGACACCTTCTTTCTGCATGTGACTACCAGACTGGACCATGAGAGCACAGTCTCAATGAAATGCCCTTTCTGTAAATTTAGCTCAGAAGCTATGGATTTTAAAAGGCACTGGCTCACTGTGATAAGCTGTCTTACTGTGACCACAAGCTCTTGCCCTCCTTGGCTTCATGGTTCTTCTTCCCCTTGGAAATTCTTAGTGGGTTTTTCTCCCATCAAGTGGGTTTTTCCTGGTTTTATGCTCTCCTACCTTGTCTCTCACCCAACCAAGTTCCTGACACCCATTCAGGTCAGAAAAAAGTAGCCTCTTGTGGGGAGTGAGTGGACTCATGTAAGAACAACAGAACTTGGGTGTGACCATGTCAAGGACCCCAGTGCCTCAGACTCATGGGAATGGCAAGGCCTTTTCCTGGTTTGAGTACAGGTATTGGCAGTGTGTGCAGAAAATATCATCACAATGTCTTAGTCACTGTTCTGTTGCTGTGAAGAGACCCCATGACCTCTGAAACTCTCCTAAAAGAGAGCATTTAACTGGGGCTTGCTTACAGTTCCAGAGGGTCACTATCATCATGGTGGGGAGCTTGACACTGAAGAGTAGAAAGGAGCTACATCCTGAACTGCAAGCAGAGAGGCAGGCAGGGGTGAGGGTGGGGGTGGGTGGGAGAGGGAGAGAGAGAGATTGGACCTGGTATGGGCTTTTGAAACCTCAATGTCCACTCCCAGTGACACAGTTCCTCCAACAAGGCCACACCTCCTAACGCTTGTCAAATAGTGCCGCTCCCTGGTGACTAAGCAGTCAAGTATATGAACCTATGGGGGCCATACTTATTCAAACAAAGCACAACACAGGTTCTCCCTCTGGGGACTGCAGTGGAAGACTAGTTCCTGACAGAGACCCCCTACCAAGATTAGCTACCCCTTCCTCTTCTGGCTATATATAATAAGCTCCTTGACAGGGATCCTCTACCAGGATTAGCTTACCTCCTCCTCACACAGCAGGATATAATAAACTCTGAGTTTCTGGACTGTTGGTACATCGTCATCAGAGCTCATGACTCACCTGACCCCAGCTTTTGTGTGCTTGTACCTATTGTTTCTTCCTTCCCTGTTATCCCAGCCAGGTCAATGCAGATTCATGCAGGTCGCTGCAGGTCAATGCAGATTCATGCAGGTCGCTGCAGCCTTTCCATACAGGAGATCCAAGTTAATCAGGCTGTCTCAATTCAGATTTCTATTGCTGTGGTAGAACATCATGTCCAGAAGCAATTTGGGAAGGAAAAGATTTATTTCAGCTCATACTTCCACATCATAGTTCATCACTGAAGGAAGTCGGGACAGGAACTCAAGCAGTGTAGGAACCTGAAGGCAGGACCTGAAGCAGAAAGTCATGGGGGAGTGCTGCTTATTGGCTTGCACTTTCTTAGTCTGCCACCAGCTCAGAGTTGGCCCCATCCACAATAGGCTGGGACTTCCCACATCACTCACTAATTAAGAAAATGCACTACAGACTGGCCTACAGGCAAATCTTATGGAGGTATTTTCTCAGTTGAGAGTTTCTCTCTTTCCAAATGACTCTAGCTTAAACTAGCCAAGACACAGGTTCAGATATTGGACATAAGGTTACCCAGCTGAAGACCCAAGCTAGAAACTAAGCTTTGACCCCTTCTCTTGCTGTATGTAGGAAGCTGCTTCTACCTCAACAAAATTTTGTGTGTATCCCCGCCTCCATCCCGTCCTTGTTTGTGATCATAATACAGTAAACCTGGGAGCGACTGGCTCAGACTGACTTGGGTGGTTTGTTGTAGAACATTATTTTAAGCTGTGTTACTTTTGTTTATGTTGCATTTGTTTAACTCTGTGAAGTTGAGTTACTTTACCTGTCTAAAACGCCTAATGGTCTAATAAAGAACTGAACAGCCAATAGCAAGGCAGGAGGAAGGATAGGCAGGACTGGCAGCCAGAGAGAATAAATAGGAGGAAAAATCTGGGAAGAGGATAGATCTAGAAGCAAGGTAAGGAGAAGGACATCAGGGGCCAGCCACCCAGCTATACAATAGGCAATGGAGTAAGAAAGAAAGGTATACAAAAATAGAGAAAGGTAAAAGCCCATAGGCAAAAGACAGGTGGACTAATTTAAAGTTAAGAAAAGCTGGCAAGAAACAAGCCAAGCTGAGTTTGAGCATTTATAATTAAGAATAAGCCTCCATGTGAGTTTGATTTGGGAGCTGGGTGACAGGCCACCCAAAAGAGCAAAAACCAGCAACAACAGTGGTTGTTGAGTTTCCTGCACCCTAGTTCTCTGGGCAACCTGAACCAAGAAATAGGCTATTTCATTCTCAGAGAACCCTACAGCACTTGGAAAAGTAGCTGGTCCTAGGGTTGGGGCAGGAAATATTTAAGATGATCTTGGCTCTGTACTGTCTTGGAAACTTGTACATTCAAGTCTATTCTGTAATAAAAAGTTTATTAATTTTTTAAAGCAGTAAACTATCCTTTTAAGAGCTAGTATTTATATCAAAGATCTGCAAATAAGATTATTGTTATTAAGTTAGTCATAGACATATATTTTATATAAGGTAACACAATATGTATGTTTTTAATGTCCATTTTGAGCCTGTCTCCAAGTTCAAACATTATGCTAAGTAAGAAATAATCCTTATCCTTGGTAAATTCACATATCCTTGATCTTGTGACCAGATGTCTGCATCTCTGGATGCTCACCGTTAAAGAACTCATAACCTTCTTCATTGCCAAGTCTTAGACATGTGACCCAACTCTTAGGACCTATGTAGCACGCTAAGCCTGGTATTTATGGGGGTTTTGTTTGTTTATTTGGTTTTGCTTTTGAACTATTGGTTGGTATTTCACATTTTTTTAATTCATTGAAAAAAAAAAAAGCCCAAACTTTAGTAATGTAAGCCCACCTAGTGCTCTTAACATCCCACCCAGTAACCCAGAAAGCCGTAGGAACTTTCCTAAAGAGCTTCTATGAGCTACCATTGCCTCTGGATTTCTGTCAGTGTGGTCTTTCTTCTGTGTTCTTGGTCTTCTCAAGATTGAGAGCAGCGATCAGGCTAGTGCCTGTTATATGATTGTCTCTCTCCGGCACTATGCAGTTTCAGATCAGGGAGTGTGTCTACTTTACTTAGCATTGCATTGCAAATGCCCAGCACAGAGTCCAAGGGTCAATAGGCACTCAGTCCCTGCCCAGCGACATTTCCACCATCTGATTACACCCCTGTGCATCAGAGTGCACACAGCCTGGGGTGAGAAGGAAGAGAATACAAAAATGACTTTCATTGGGTGGAAAAGCAAAGAAACAGTTTAAAAACAAAACAAACACATCAGAGAGTTGGGAATTGTTGAGGTTTGAATGAGAAATGTCCCTCGTAAGCTCTGGCATGTAAACACTTGGTCTTTAGCTGGCAGTGCTGTTTGGGAAGCTTATGGAACCTTTAGGAGGTGGAGTCTTGGAGGAGGAAGTATGTCACTAGGGCACGCTTTGAGCCTGGGCTCGCTACGTGTGCATTCTCTTTCTCTGGTTCATGTGTGTGGATAAAATGTTATCAATCTGCCCTATGTCTGCCAGGCCGGCCTCAGGCTACCATGTTCTCCCTACCTTTCAAATGTCAGACAATTATATCACAGCAACAGAAAAGTAACGGATATAAGAATATGTCACCAAATTTCTGCCTTCTTTAAAGTATGTAGCTGTTTTAAAACCCAAATATGGAACATCCTGGGTGATACTTCAGGGTATCAACACATAGCCACTGTATCTAGAACCTCAGGCACCTGCTTTTGTTTCTAGTGCAGGTGCTGGTCTGTGTATTAGGGGCTTGTGTTGTAACATTTGATCCACCACCATGTAACCGGAGTAGAAAAGTATCTCACTGCAGAACCACACACCAGCGCTGACACACATCATCCTTTATACAAAGGACGCATGTGCCTGAGCTCCTGGAGGCAGCTACTGGGCTTCCGCCACCTTTCAGAGCCTGGAGCCACTTCCCCAAGTTCCTTTTAAGCCCAGGTAAAAGCTCTAAATAATGTAGTCCCTTTTGCCCTTTCAATTTACTGACAACACTATTAATATTAATTAGTGCTAAAATGGAAGCAGCAAACAGTCAGTTTGTGGCTTCCCACGTCACTCATTTTCTGTCTCTTATTTGGGCCACACATGTGGGTGGAAAGGACTTTTGCTTCAGGAATTAGTTAAAAATAAAAAGGATCATTTTGCATCCCACAAAGAAAAGCAGTTGCCTGTCCTGCCCCAACAATCACCTCATACATTCCCATTGCTGTCTGCTGGAATCACAGGCGATTTCGATCCTGCCAATTGGCAACTGTGGATTGCATTTTTAACTCACTGGGGAGTGAAGCAAGGAAAACATTTTTGTAAGGCTGTTTAAAAATTATTTGCAAGGGAAACAATTTGAAAAAATGTGTGGCCATTTTCTTGATGTTGAAGAAATGCTATATCCAAAGTCCAATTCCAGTGGGCCAATTTTCTTCTGTGAGATTTATGAAGCAAAGGCTGCCAAGCAGACAGAAATCTAAATAGTAACATGTTTCCCTCTAACAAGACTCTAACTTAATAAGAATAATACGCAAACTACCCAGACAGTTTTATAGCACTCCGGTCACAGTATCCCACTTTCCCTTTGGAGCCCTAGGGATGACAAATACGCTCTTGTATGTCACCACCAGCAGCCGCCTGGTAACTGGCTGTCAGGATGGCCCTGGCTGGCCTTTCAATCTCCCAAAATTAATTGGGAATTTCATTTCTCAATGAGCACGATTATGCCACATCTCTAGGCAATGCAATGTTTCTACTCCAAAGTCCCCTCTTGGTCTTGGCAGATGGCAAGTTTGAGAGTAATTCCCTGATTTTACCCAACACACAGCAGATCATCTGCAGATTCCTACAGCAAAGTCCTACACGGCTTTTCTTTTCACTGTTTTTTTTTTTTTTTTTTTTTTTTTGTTGTTGTTGTTGTTGTTGTTGTTACTGTGTTTGACTTTGCCTCTAAGGTTTGTTTACATTTTGAGAACGAGTATTTGATGCATGGTTCACACAAAATCAATGTAAGAAGAGTCCCTGTTACAAGGGACTCTGTTGACATTCCCACTTGCGCCTGAGTTAGTCTGTTTGGAGCTTTGATTCAACCCTGCATTGACTCATTCTTGGGCTGTGGCTTCTGCAGGACTGGCATGCATGCTGCTCTCCTCTGCACACCAGGCAGACACCAGCCTACTGCAGCATTATTTCCTGGTGAAAGCAAACACGGCATCAGAATCGCTCTCGGCACAGTGTTCTTTAGAAACATCAGCAGTCCATTAAGTGAGCTCGGCCTTGCCGCATACCCACTGCTTTCCAGTCTATTTACTTAGATAATTCAAGCAAATTACTCCTTAAAACAGTTTGGGGAAAGCAACTTTGTACTCCATTAGGTAAAACAAAACAAAACACCCAAATCTGAGTGTGTGTCTTCTGCTCTTGCTCCTTCCCAGTGGGCTTCATTTGAGCCGCTAATGTTACTTGCTATTTGTGGGAGAGTCCTTTGCCTTTTCTGCCAAGTAGATTCCCTGCACTTCAGGGATACCAGGCTCTGTCCCCAGCTCCAGGCACAGGCCGGCCGGGAACATTGCTAATGCCCTGGGGATGGGCAGTGACTGAATCGAGAGTGTCTGATCCCAGTGCCGCAGGCAGCTGCAGTCCAGAGTCTCTGCAAGAACAGCTACAGACTTTCAAGAGTCCAGGACACTCTTATATCCTTCTATCCACGGGACAAAACCAGGCATGGCCAAAGGCGCAAGTGGGGGCCAGGGCTCCTAGCATTTTAATTGCAATTAGAACCACGAGGCAGCTATCAAAGTGCATTTGCTAAGCCAAAGTTTATCCAAACCCTGGGAATGCCTCAGTCAGCAAAACTGGACAGGAAACCCTCCCGAGAACAAGCTGTCTCAGAAGATTTCCGTTACCTGCTGCTTCTAGTCCGACTGAAAATACCTCCAGGGCAGCCTTTTGCATGGCGGTTTGGCACCTCTCCCCCCAGATGGAGCCCAGAAGTGCAAAAGTGCACAGAAATCAAATGTCCTGGGAGGGGAGTTGATTAAATGTTTTCAAACCTCAAAAAAGAAGAGAAATGAAAAAAGATCAGTTCAGGTAGAGTTCAAGTTGGGGGGTCAAGCTTGGGGGACCCCTGGGGCTCTTTTGTAGTGAGGCCATTAACTGACTCCTTGAAATTGTACCCTGGAGAGCAGACCACGGGTGGTACCGCTAGTCCACAGCACTGCCATCTTTGTTTTGTGTGGTCTGTTTGTCACTGAAGGAGCCCAGAATCCGCCTGTACTCTGCCTTCTAAAGGGAAACGTGAGCCACGGCACAGAGGAATCGAGCAAGCATCCATTCTGAGTCAGACGCTGATTCTGTTTTCCACGTTTCCTCCAAAAGAACTTCAAATGACCAACTGCTACAGAGACTGGCCTTTCCTGCGGAGAGCGCATTGCTTCAAGCTGCCTTTTTACACCGCCTTTAGCCGTCCGGTGATACCCTCCCAAGATGCTGATGCCGGTGCTGGCGAGACAAATAAGCAAAACAAAAACAAACAAACAAAAGCTCAGCCTGTGTGTGTTTGATACTAAACGCTTCCAAGATTTTGGCCAGTGCTGAGGCCTTTCCAGATGTCTGCGGTGGCTGCTTCCAGGATGCACTGCTGTTTTTCTGAAGAGGAAACTCGCTTCATTTTCATTTGGGTACGAGAACGATTCACGAAGAGACTGTTACAGACAGTGAACTTCTGCCTCACCCAGAGCTCTCCCTGGGCCTCACCCAGAGCTCTCCCTGGGCCTCCCAGCCTCACCCTGTGGAACTGGCTACCTTTGCTAAACTTCGACTGTCTTTAGTGACCTTTATTTTCTATGCTGCTAGCCATCAAAAGCAGGGCCCACAGGATGGAAAACATCCTAGGCATGTGTTCTATCACCAATCTATAGCCCCAGACTACACTGATTATTATTTACAAAAGAAGGCTAATATCCCCTTCAATTGAAAGAAAACAAAATCACAGTATGTCAGAACATCTACATAACTGCTAACCACTGAGAAAACAGCTACAGATAATGATTAAACAAATGGTGTGACTGTGTTACAATAAAACTTTATTCATAAAAACAGGCTTGGCCCATCAGTTGTTTGCTTAATCCCTGTTTCAGATTCAACTAATTTTCCTTTTTTTTTTCTTTTCATTTTCAGTTTTGAGAGTTTAACTAGGAGAAGGTTCTCTTCACCTCCAGCCCTAGATCAACTTCTGTTTATTCATCGGACACTTGATTTTGATAAAAGAATACTGACCATGATGATAAACTATAGTTTAGGTTGCCCAGGTGTCATATAAACACACATAGTTATTTTAGATTTAGTTTTTTGTATTTAAGGGAATTTTCTTTGTAACATGCAGATGTTTCAGCCTAGCCCACCCTACTGAACAGGCCCCTCATATCGTCACTCAGCACAATGACAAGAGCTTGCTCAAGCTTTGACCTTGAAAGTAAACATCAGAAGTGTGTAAGCACTTCTCATCCAAAGTCAGGAGACATTTTAGTTTGAATGGTTCATAATCAGGCCTGTCTCACACTTAAAAACTTTCCTTCTCCATGTATTCAGTTGTGACATAAGACTTTTTTCTATGTCCAAACCTGCCAGCTCTGAGCCTAGTCCAAGGACCCCGACCAGGTCTGTCTATGCCCAGAACCACAGCCCCCACCCCAAGAGATGAGATACCAGAGGTCAACCAGAGGTCACCTCTTCTCATCACATCAGAACATGTGCAGAAGCTATCTGATTGCACAGTTGCTTCCATTAGGTTAACATGTGCACGTTCAGCCACACAGGTGAAATTGATTTATGCCAGGCTGCAGAGGCCAGGGGCTGCCCACCATGTGGGAAGACTAGGATTCTTCTGACTTGGAAATTGTGAGAAATTCAATTTGAATGTGCACCCTTTTCACCCCTGAGGCAAGCCTGAGGCCACCTGAATCAAAACCAGATGGTTTCTCAGGCCTAAAGATAACAAATAGCCGTTCAGAGTCCTGTCGGCAGAGGACCACCAGAGCAAGGGCCAGCCAGACATGCAGCTGGCTGGTTTCTAGAACTCTGCTGCGATGCATATTAATGTTCAGCAGATCTGGAGTGGAGCCTCAGCCTCCCGCTACCCCCAGTGCCTAAGAACATCCCATCATTGTAAACTGGTTATTTGAGACTGTTCAAGTGAAGCATGGAACCCCTGTGCGCAGAGTCCCACTTCCTTTACCATCTGCCCCGTGCAGGGACCGGTTTGCTTTGGCAGAGCAAGCAGGTGCCCTCCCAGCTCTGAGATCTGAGCTCCATCAGTCAGGAGGCAGCAGTGACCCAAAGTCTTGGGTGGCCGCCTTCACACACACACTTCCTGTCAGCTGATCCATCTGCCACCCACACACTGAATGTCCTGAGCTCAGAGATTCCTGAAGGAGGGGGCAGCCCACTCACAACCCCAGCCTGGCCCACTGGAATTCCCAGAGCAGCTAACAAATAAAGCTCTGCCTTTCCACAAACAAGGGAGGTGAGATTTCAACATGAAGCCTGTGAAATGTGAGCTTTGAGCTAATCATTGAAATGGGGCCTTATAAACAAAGGATGGCAGTGTCTAGAAGTTTCTTCCAAAATCACCTTTAAAAAGAAAGAGGGAATCATATAGGATGTTTTCTCAGTAGCTGGGTTTATTTGGGGACCCCAATCACATGGGCATCACCAAAATAGACCCTTCTTCCTCCCAGCAGACTATCACTACATTTCTGTGTGTCATACCAGAGACTCAGGAGAGCCCTAAGAAGCTCCATGTGTCACCAACCCCATCTCCACTGTGTAAAAACAAAGCAGAGAGGACACCCCCAGGAATCTGGGGGGCTTGGATTCTTTATCTACTCAAAGTAGAAGTCATTCATTTGGGTTCTCAAGGCATAAATCATGCATTCAGATTACATCCCCTGGTGGACTTGCAACTGTTTTCCTCCTGTTGCCCAGGCTCTGACCTTGGTCTCAACACTGAAAAGAACCGTGAAATTCCCGCTGACTTCAGGGCCAGTGCATGCTGGGCTGTGGACCTGGTGCAGGCATAGGTACCAGCACCTTGTAGCCAGCACAGCCTGTCTGACCCAGGCACCTGCCATTTACTCCCCAAGAAAGGAAAGTACAGACTTGGTGGGGCTTGGTTCTCCCTCCATTTTCCTCTTGTCTCATAGCAAGAAGTAAACGCAGGTGGTGTACGCATCACATTGCTTACCTGTAGTGCCAGGAATGCAAATCCTGTGGCATCTGGAGTGGAGAGGGGGAAGGCCTGTGTGCAAGCATCCCCTCTGAAGACAGGGCTCCTGGGAAGGCCTGTGTGCAAGCATCCCCTCTGAAGACAGGACTCCCAGAGAGCTGTGCCTAAAGTCAGGGTCTCACCGACACTGAACTAGAAATAAACTAGACGTCTGCCTCAGAGTCTTACTGAATCCGTTGCAATGTTGAAGTCAGCCCGGGAAAGGGGGCTGTCACAGTTGCTACTGCATACAAAGGACCCCTGAGAGGGGTAAAAACTTGAGGGGCATACAAGAAAAGCTCCTTGTTCTGGGAAACAGGAGATGTAGATCCTTAGCATGAACTTCCTGGGTCTCTATGGCATATGGCACTTGTTTTCACGTCCCTAGCACTTTGTTAGTGAGTCATGAACATTGTTCTGATGCTCACAGCAGCTTTTATTGTATGCACTTGCGTGAGACTAACAGACTTACAGAAAGTGTTTGGGCTATGATGGGGAGCTCATCTACACAGATGGTGGAGTTGGTGGGGGACCCTTAATCTTGTCCACAACTGTGTCCCTCGGGCATCATCATGGCAGACAGCTAGCTACCTCCTAGGCAGCCATATTTGCTGGCCTAGTTTTCTTTGATGGAACTAGAGGAGAAGCTCAAGATGTTGATCCGAGAGAAATGTGGCTACCGTGCCCAGCAGAGACAACAGTCACTGCCAGAATAACCACATGAGTGCTAGGAAGCAGACACACGTGCCGACACACATGTATACGCACACTACATATACATGTGTATATACACTTCAAGTGCTCACACATGTGGGTGAACTGAAACTATCACTTTAACAGTCTAAGGGATCAGAAAGGAAGGAAAGGAGGTAGATACTGAAACAATGGCTCCCCATATTAGTCAGTTTTTACTGCTGTGCCATAACACCACAACCAGGAAAACTTACAAAGAGTTTATTTGGGCTTACAGTTCCAGAGGGTTAGAGTCCATGATGGCTGAGCTGAGTCAGCAGGCACCGTGGCTGGAACAGCAAACTGAGAGCTGACATCATGAACTGCAAGCAGGAAACAGAGAGCAACCTGAGAATAGCGAGAGACTTCTAAACCTCAGAGCCCATCGTCAGTGAAGTACTTCCTTCAGCAAGGCCGCACTGCCTACACCTACCCAAAGAGCATCACCAACTGCAGACCAAGAGTTCAAACATCTGAGCCTATTATGGGAGCATTCCCCCTCCATCCTCTACCTTCCCACACACGTTTGTCTACACCACACTAGTTCTTCAAGGTGGTGTCAGGGGAAAGTCACAAGAGTGTTGGGAATGAGCTTGTGCTCTGAATGCTGTGTTCCTGGACAGTGCTGGTTTGAGATCAAAGGAGAGTAGCCAGGATGGCTGTGCCAGAGAGAGGGCACAGGACTGGGTTCTGTCAAGGAGGGAGTATGCGTGTACCTGTGACTGTAGGTAGCTGCCAAGGCCTCTGTGGGTTTGCTGGTGAGAAACAGCCGAGGGGCAAACAGAGCTGGCAATGCCAGAGGTCTGAGGGTGCACCCTGTGTAGCTAGAGTTTTCCTGCCTGGCCCACAGTCAGGACAAATCTCGGTCACCCGCCAGTCCCACAGCCGCTCAGACCCAACCAAGTAAACTGGCCTAATGGCTCAGGCTTCTAGCTATTTAGTTCTTACATCTTAAATTAATCCATTTCTATTAATCTATACCTTGCCACGTGCCTCGTGGCTTACCGGCATCTTCACATGCTGCTTGTCATGGCGGCAGCTGGCAGTGTCTCCTCCCACCTTCCTGTTCTCTCAACTCTCCTCTCTGTTAGTCCCGCCTATACTTCCTGCCTGGCCACTGGCCAATCAGTGTTTTATTTATTGACCAATCAGAGCATCCCACAGCAACCCTGGGTTAAGATGTCCCAAGGAATCCACATCTCAGGCAAACTACAAAGGTGAGCGTAGTATATGATGAGTCCAATCTCAGAGTATTCAGTCCAGATGCTCAAAATTCGCCACTGGAGTAGAATAGTTTGAGTTCTTTTTCTAAAATCTCCCTGTGGTGTGTGTGTGTGTGTGTGTGTGTGTGTGTGTGTGTGTGTGTGTGTGTCTTGGGGTGCACATGGAGCTAAAGTGTGAGACGGGGAACAAATAGGAAGCAAGAAAGAGCCTGCAATTGTTGACCGTGGCTATCCCAATACCATAGTTGAGTAAAACCTCAGAGGGTGGGAAATCTACTCAGTCAAATCAGGGCCTCTTGTCATAGTGCTGAGCCCTGGGCAAACACTTTAAAGTCCCTGCTGCACCTGATCCCACTGTGCAACTTATAAAGACCTAGTGCATAGCCTGGAGTCCTGTGAATGGTGTATCGGGTAAGCGTATTTAACCCAGCGTTAGGATGGAGAAAAGATGGTAAGTCTCAGAATTGACCTGGAAAACCTGATCCAGCAAACAAAATCCTGTTTGAGAAATTAGTATTGGCAGTATTTAGTATTGGCAGTATTTTTGTTCTCCCTCCCTCCCTCCCTCTCTCTCTCTCTCTCTCTCTCTCTCTCTCTCTGTCTCTGTCTCTCTCTCTCTCTCTCCCTCTCTCTCTCAATGTGTTAGTTGACCATAATTATGTGCACTATTAAAATAACCTTCTGAATAACTGAACTGCATTGTCGTTGTTGGTACCCACCCTGTTCCAGCTGCAGAGGTTGCCTGTGGTCCTATGGCAAGCAGCAAGGACAAATGATTACTCCTGCAGCTTATTTTTGCATTTTGAAAGAAACAGAGAAAGGATGAATGGGAGGGAATAAAGATTCCTCTAAAGAAGCTTGGACCAAGATATATCTAAAAAGCTACAAACAGCAAAAGCATGAGTCCTAATGTTGGTAGCAGATGCCATAGAACTTCTGAAGTCGCCAGCTCTGGAACCCCCTAGAAACCCGTAGAAAAGATTTTAAGAGGCTATTCCCACACAAAGAGGAAAATAAAAAGACAATGAGCTATAAAGACAAAGATAACAAATATTTTTAATTGCTTTCTTCTACTAATCATCTGTGTATCTATCTGTCATCTATTTATCTATATCTGTCATCTATCTATCTATATCTGTCATCTATCTATCTATCTATCTATCATCTATCTATCTATCTATCTATCTAAATCCCAGCATATATGGTACTCCTTACACATAAACAATACAACATATTTTTAAAAGGAAAATCAGAGTGGCTGCTTCTGCCCATGCTGTCCGAGGAGCAGGTCTGGTGTGGACTGCTCAGAATGTCTGCTCTAGGCTGGACACCAAGCAGCCAACCTGTTTTCACATTATTGAAACCTTCTCATCAGGTGTAGTTTGGAGAGATGGTATCATTCAGTCAGAAAGGCTTTTGTATCTGTTTCCTTTGTATCTGACCTGTGCAAGACTGGATGGGCCAGCTCAGTCAGTAGAAGCTGGGTCTGAGGTAGGACCAGCAGTGAGGAGACATGGAACAGTGTCCTTGTCCATCAGGAAACATTTATACAGTCCTTCACAGCTGAGCACAGTCCGAATTGCACGGCTTTGCTCCCAAACTATTTTAAAGATTTTGGTGGGCGAAATTATACTAGAAATTTAGCAAACAGTCCCACATAAGCTGTCTCTATACCAAATATGTTTTGATGTAGATAAAAATCAGGCTTCAGAAAAATGGAAGCTTTTATTGGCAATTCACATGTATTTTCTAAGCTGCATTGGAAGTTTGGGCTTCTGAGTTGGGGATTTGGGTTTTCTACCAAGGAACCGTTCCTCTCCTAGCTCCACTCACAGCAACCCAGAGCAGGGGTGGGGGGTTTATTTTTTATTTTATTTTATTTTTTTAATTTTGTACCTATTTTCTTCACATTTTCTGTACACCCTCCCTTTATATTTTTAAAGAAGTGTTGATGAGGAAAAGTGCCCATTTTAAAATTAGGTCAGAGTTTGAACATTTCAAGTGTAATAAAGAAATAGTAGAGAGTCTGTAATTTTAATTTTTAAATGATTTATTTATCATCATGTGTGTGTTGAGGGACAGGCACCATGGTCTTTGTATGGTGGTCAGAAGTTGACTCTGTGGAACCAATGCTCTCCTCCCACCTTTATGTGGGTTTCAGGGATCAAACTCAGCTTGTCATTCTTGGTTCAAGTGTCTTTAGCCACTGAGCCATTTCGTTGGCACTGTAATTTTAATTTTAAGTCCAAATCTGTTGTTGTCCATTGAAGAAAAAAAAAAAACAGTCTTATCCCTAATGTGACTGTCAACCACCAGTTCACAGAGGACCTTGAGGATGCAAATAGAGCCTGTTAGTAACCAATAAACTAGCACCATAACTTTGGGCAACTTCCTTAACCCAAGCCTTGCGATTTCAGCAACAAATTGAAATAATATAATCATAGTTAATGTGCTGCCTGTCAAAAGAAATGATGGTTAGAAAAATGTTTTGTTAAATCTAAATTACTACCCACTTCTGTATGTAATTCCACACTATAACTGTGTGTTTTATTACTAGGCATTTTCTATGTGTTATATATATGTATACATATATACCAATGCATTCTTACTGAAATTGAGGCTAAGCCACCTCATTTCATAAAGGTAAGATGTATTTCCTGACTTTTGCCAAAAGGAAGACTTTTGCCCTTGGCACAGTGGAACTGCATTCATTTTACAAAGAGATTTCTTAATGTGATTCTCATTTAACTCCTGTCTCTAAGCCCAAGTTCCAGATACATAAGTTCTCCATAAGGAACAAGCACCTTTTGTGATCCTGAACATGCTTCATATTTAAAGGTGTGTAGGATGGAGACCAATCTGATGGCTGGAACATAAATTACTTTCTCTTTCAAGGAATATATGGCTCATGTCCTTTTTATTTTTTGGCTTAGGATACAAACACTGGAGATGTGCACTCTTAAATTTTAAGACACCTAAAGAAAGACACTCGTGATTTCACAGGCCTGAAGCCAAGGCTTCCAGGCTCCCTACGTTCAGTGCTGCTGGATAACCATCTCAGAGGTGGCAGGAGGGAAAGCTCACCAGCTCTTTCATCAAGTTCACCAGAAGCCACAAGTGCCATGCTGGGCTTTAGAAAGCCTCTTCTACTTTCTAGGAAGGCATTCCAAGAATATAATCCGAATATGGGCAAGGCTCACACACAAGGATATGAATCAGACTCTGTTCAGAGTAGCAACAGAAGGTTGTTGTCACATATTTTTGCATGCATATGTACAGTCATTGACACTGTATTTTCAAAGTATGCTCATTAGGGTTGGAAAAGACTTCATGCCACAATGTCTGATAAAAACTACCAAGAGTATAATCAAGAATGTAAGGATTCTAGTTTTATAAATGTAGATGTTCACGGGGAAATACAAAGACTGAAAGAGGGTAGTTCAATGTCAATTCTTCAAAGGTGTGTATGTCGGGGGATGGGAGATAGACCTGGAGATAGCTCCATTGGTCATATGCTTGCTTTGAAATCATGAAGGCCTGAGTTTAGTCTCCAGAACGCATGTTAAAAAAAAAAAAAAAAGCAAGGTATAGTGACACACACTTGTAATCCCAACACTCAGGAAGCAGAGATGGTTGAATCCCCAAGGCTCACTGGCTAGCCAGCCCTGGCTTACTTCATGGATTCCAGGCCAGTGAGAGACGCAGTGTCACTGAGATGGTGCCTGAAGCTGACCTCTAGCTTTCACACTCCCTCTCAAAGGAGTATACACATCTTCACATAATATGTACACCCTCCCAAAGTGTGGTATTAGAGATTATGCTGCTGAAAAATATATTTTAAAATATAAGCATGGTGGCTCATGCTTATAAACCTAGCTCCCAGGAGAAAAGAGAATTGGAAGTTCAAGGCCAACTTGGGGTACAGAGCAAGACTCTTTTAAAAAGAAAAAAAAGGAAAGGAAATCAGAAAGGAAAGGAAGGGAAAGAGGATGCTGGGAAGAAAGGAGGAAAATACAGCTGGTGATAATAATCATGGCCACTTTCTGGTGATGTATATGAGGAAATTCAATGCTTTTCTGTGTTTCATAGCTTTTCTATGGTAATCATATGTTCTAATGGGGGGGGGTGTTTTTTTTTTATCAAGAAGGTCTTTCAAAACTGTAGATTTTGTCTGGCTCAACAAGGAATCAGTGAAACAAGAATTTACTTTGTCAGCATTGTCATACCTTTCCATAGCTTTTGTTCTTTTCAGTGCTTGGGAATGAACCGGTAGTCTCAACCAACTAGCCAGACACTTAGTCTCAGAGCTATTTTCCTAGACCAGGCACTCTTCAGGGACCAAGTTACTGCCATCTTCTGAGCCACAAGCTGTGTCGGTGACTCGGCTGTGGCCGTGTCACAAGGACAAGACTTCACAAGCAAAGCAAGTAAAGGGACTTGAAAAGATAAATCCATTTTGTTTGTTGGTCCAGAAAATACTTTTAGTGTTTTTATTTTTATGTTTAACAGTTCATTTTGGAAGCATGAACTAGAAAGAGAGAGCAAAAGAGATAGACAGAGACTAAGACAGAGGCAGAGAGAAAGAGAGAGAGTTCGTGGCTTCCTGCTACATCTCAAATGGTAGGGAAGCATTATACCACTGAATTACATCCCAATCATCTTGCCTTCCCTTTTCTTCTTGTTTGAAACAGGGCCTCACTATGGAGCCTTTGCCTGCAGAGTGCTGAGATAACAGGCATCCATCACCATGGGTGTGTGTGTTGCGGGGGTGCTCTTTCTTTTGGAGACTGTGTCTTGCTAAATGGTTCTTAGGAATGACAGTTTGCATTTCTGCAAAGACTAGCACAGCTCTTGATAGATGACCTTGAGATCTTAAATTCAGAATGTATTTCCCGAGCATGTTCTGCATGTCACACAGCATGGTGGGAACCTTGGCTGTGGAAGAGAGGTATGAGACACCAAGCAAGACTGGTATTTGAGAGATAACTGCAGAAAGGAAGAGACAGTAGGGTTCCACCCCTCTGCTGGCCTTGCCACTGTGAATTTCTGCACCTCAGCCACTCTCCTTTTCTTAATATTTTAGGTAAATTTTACATGTACCCTACCCAATAAAATGTAACAAACATTTCTCTTCTGTTTGTAAATCACATGAAATGTCTGTGGTCAAGAGAACACATAGGAGATCAGAGACCATTGCTTCCTCTAGTCTCCTCTCTGGCATATATAGAAAGCTGCATCCATGTGGTGGTTTGAGTAAGAATGTCCCCCATAGTCTCATATATTTAAATGTTTTGTTACCATGAAGTGGCACTACTTGAGAGGGATTAGGGGGTGTGGCCTTATGGGAGAAAGTATGTCACTGGGGGGTGGGATTGAGGTTTCAAAGGCCAAGCCAGGCCCAATGGCTCTCTCTCTTCCTGCTGCTTGTGGATCCGAATGCAGAATTCTCAGCTACTTCTCTAGCATCATGTCTGCCTGTGTGCTGCCATGCTTCCTGCCATGCTGAAAATGGACTAAGCCTCTGAAACTATAAGAAAGTCCCAATCAAATGCTTCCATTTTATGAGTTGCCATAGTCATGGTGTGTCTCTTCATAACAATAGAACACTGACTAAGGCAATCCAGTCAGCACATATTATTCTATTAATAAAGCATCAGCACTAGAGCATTCAGGACCACCCAGGAATTAGAGTATTGTGTTTACTCCAAAGAGCACACAATTATTAGCTCGTAGTTTTCCCAGGTACTCCCATTCCATGATACTTTGAGGTCATCTTTGATTCTTGGCCTTCAGAACCAATGTCCTATATAGTCTTTAAAACGGATCAATAACAAAGTCCTCTCCTCAACTTATTACCAGTTTAAAAGACTCTCAATTAGTTTTCAGTAACCTGGTAAAGCTAGCAAAATCTGTGGGGTGAACTCCTAGAATACATACTACATCCATCTTTAAATTCCTTGTATATGCTAAATATTTTTCACATAGGCACAATGTAAATACTTATATGTATGTTCAATATGCATAAAAATGTACCTATAACATGTGTTCAGTATAGGTAACACTGCTGTGGGATGGTCTGTATGTCAAACATGTTGCTTATTGGTCAATAAATAAAACACTGATTGGCCAATGGTCAGGCAGGAAGAAGTATAGGCGGGACAAGGAGCAGAGAATTCTGGGAAGTGGAAGGCTGAGGAGACACTGCCAGCCGCCACCATGACAAACAGCATGTGAAGATGCCGGTAAGCCACAAGCCATGTGGCAAGGTAAAGATTTATAGAAATGGATTAATTTAAGATATAAGGACAGTTAGCAAGAAGCCTGCCACGGCCATACAGTTTGTAAACAATATAAGTCTCTGTGTTTACTTGGTTGGGTCTGAGCGGCTGTGGGACTGGCGGGTGACAGAGATTTGTCCTGACTGTGGGCCCGGCAGGAAAACTCTAGCTACATAACACTGTACAAAGCATTATAGTATATGTCTGAATGCATGTACCATGTATGTATATAGATACTATATCTAGCAATATACAAAACACATGTACAATGCATGCACATATGTGCAGTGGTTGTAAAGTGCCTGTAACCTAGCTGCTTCAGCTATTATATGTACATAAACTCTTGGGAGCCTCCTAGGTCTGGGAAGAGGGGCCTGAGTATTTCCATCTAGCAAGCCCCCAGGTGTTGCTATTACTACCTGCCCATGAGCTGCATTTTAAGCAGCAAGGATCTTTAGATTAATTTTATAAAGAGAAGTCAGAGCATTGGAGAAAAGTTCTGAGCTGTCAAAAATAAAGATGTTCTCTTGTAGAGCATAAAAATGCGCCTCGGGGAATACTCCAAGATGCACATGGGAGTTTTGTCTTTGGAAGTCTGTGCAAGGTTGAGTCACTGTTCCGGCGCATGTGAGTCTGGCACATTACAAAAGCCCTTGGGGCTGGGAATTGCCATGAGTAAGGGATGCTTTGGCAGCTCAGAGCCTTGCAGGTAGGGTGTGGAAGTAACTTGCCTTCAAACACACAAGCCCACTGAGATATGAAGTGTACAAAATAAATGTCAGATGATATTATCATCATCACTGTTTTGCACAATGTACTGGGTCCTGTGTTAGTGGGTGTGAATATAAAAGACAAACTATTCCTACTCTAGAAAACACTGGGTGGCACTGGAGATCTTTACCAAGGACTTAGTGTGGCAAAGGCTTTGGCCACAATGCAGGCTTTTACTTCCTTCTTATCATCAAGCAGAGCGTGAATGAATTTGTTTGTTTTATCATCAGTCTTAAACAGACAGGCTGGTGTCTGTCCCAACCCCCATTTACTTAACCATCCATCTGTCTGTTTACCTAGTTATTATCTATTTATTCATATATGTGGGGATATGCACATATGTATTCATTTTGTTCTACATTTACAGTTTCCATGAGGTTGAAATTTCTTGTTCCTTACAGCTGCATGTGGCTCCTGGTGTTTTATTTTATTCTGCTGTTTCCATCTGTATTGTGGGTTGATCTTGGACAGTGAGCAGGGACGCAACTTTCCACTTGTGGTGTATGCTGATCTCTCTTCATGCTTGTTGACTACTATCAATAGCAACAGTGTTTGCTCAAGAGTGGGAAGTTTGTTTTTATTTGTTTGGGTCTCTGATGGAAACTCTTGGGGGGGGGATGGAATTACCTTGTTCTTGACAGAAACTTTGTACTTTATCTGATTGGCTATGTCTAGAGAACTGTAGAGAAGAAATGAGGCTTCAAAGCCCACTTTGTTATCAGTAGACTTGGCTGGGATGAAAGTGAATAGAGAAGCCCGGATCAAATGTTTGTAGCAGCTAGCTGATTGAAAGACCAAGTGCGGGCTTTAGTATGTTACTCCTGTCTACTACATATCCAACAGCTGGTTACTGACTACCTACCATGAGCAAGGATCTTGGTCACTGTGGTGAAATATGCAATATCTCAACCCATGCAGGGCTCACACTATATATGCACATCTGTAATGGTATGTGAACATGCACTGAAACTGGAATGTCTGTCCCAATGTACACATACCTAATGCGCATCTGTGGGTGTGGATGCCTGTTTATGAAATTGCCCACGCCTGTAAGCGAGGAGTGTGCTCACAGGTTCGAGGTGCAGACTTGTATAAAACACCACACTAGAGAACAGCAGAGGTGAGGCTAGAGCACAAGGTCTGGAAGATAAAGTCTCCTCTTGGGAGTGACACCCACACCAGGACTTGAAGAACAGGATGAACAGGAATATAAGTCAGACAATGCATAGGAGGAACAAAAGTGTTTTACCAGAGGAAACATTGTATCCGAGGCCCAAGAAGAGACTGTTTTTGAATGAATAGAACTGTGAGTGTGGTTCAGGAAACCTGTGAGGTTCAACATGGGGGAGACAAACAGAGGTGGACCAGGCTGAAGGATGCCCCAGGAGCTCACAGCATGCTTCAGAATTCACCTGCAGCTAGGACAATAACTCCTGCAAGGCTCTTCTGTGCTTTGTTTCCTGGTAGAACCTGAAAATCTTCAAACTTGTCTCCACCCCACTTCTTCCTCCTCCTTGGTGTAAACATTGCACAAGACACAAAAAGATCTAATTGTGGCAGGTGTGAGACAGAGGAGGAGGTGTGGCCTTTCCCTAAACTGAAGCCATAAGCTCTTTGCAAACAATGATTGTTTCTATTTTCATCTTATAAAACATCTAAGCAAAGCTGTGGTTGCAATTGGATAGTATTGCTCCTGCTGGCATGCACAAGGCCCCAAGTTCAATCCCCAGCACCAGAAAAATAAATACATAAGACATAAAACATCCAAGCAGGATGAGACATCGGAACGAATGTTTTAATAGATACCACACTCCAGTGCTGTTGCAAGCATACAAGGCCACTTTTGTGTAGCCACCAGTTTAGACCATAAAGTAATGGATAGAAAAGGCCTGATGGGGCTGTTTGGGCGGGTTTTCAAATAGTCTGCCTCCCATGAACACATGAGTGATGCAGGGATGTAAACGTGATGAAAGAGCCCCCAGGACAGCCTCAGGAGTGACCCCACCGAGGGGACCTAGGGCAGGGGTGCTCAGCATCCCGGCCTCTACTAAATTTAACACGACTTGCCAAGTAAAAGTCATTATTGAGAAAATGTAGAAGTCCAGCCAAGAGCTTGGGTGATGGAAAATTAAATATAGTTGAGACATAAAATTTTACAATACAGGGATTGTAGGGCGATTGGATGTCTTTCATAGTTTAAGAATGCAGTTCAATGGACCATCTCTCAGCATTATCCTGAAAACTTATACTTTTGATTAAAACCATAAAATCTATCTTAGAGGTCCAGGAAAGAGTGAACATACCTTAAACCCAAACATTCTACCACCTGGACGGCCAGTAGTCTCATTTTCCTTCCACCTTAATTTAATTAAGGCAACCATGGCCAAGCTGGAATTCTTGTATGTGAACTTTGTGTAGGAAATTCAAAGAAATCTGAGACTTTTCAAGATTATTTAAGAGTTTACACATAGGATCGTTTTCAGGGGTTACAAGCCAGACCCAAATTTAGCCCAAGGCTTGGAAAAATGACCCGCAACCTGCCCTGGTGCTGCTTATCTGGAGGGTGAAGGTTGTGTGGGGACACCAGCTCGGCTGTGAGTTGTCCTATAACCATCAGGCACTGGTGTGGAGGAGCTGGCAGAGGGGAGGGAGGTCAGCTAGAGCCAGGCTGGGTTTGAGTCCTGGCCATGGTCCTGCCCAGCTGTTGTTCAATTCATTTCTACCTTGTCTGCTTCATTTACATCCACTTTCCCAACTCAGCCAGAATCACACGTTCTCATGTAATTGTACTGGCCTCGATGATGAGAGCATGGTGAGGTTTGGAATTACTAATGCCAAGATCTGTCACACTGGCGAGCATTGTGTGCCGTGAACAAGAAGCCCAGAGGAATAGAAAAGTAATAAAATAATAATCATGGTTATGAGGTGTTTAGCAAATCCAAATTTCCATGAGATGAAAAATAATAAAAAACCCTTCTCAAGATATGTCTATCCTAATAGGAAGGAATCTCATGTTATTGAATCAGTTGATTCCATTTCAAGGGTGTTTATCGCCATCTTACACCTGAGGAGCTTCAAAAAACAACAGGAGTAAAAAGATGAGTCACACACAGTCACATGTTCAGTCCTTCTTCCTTTCTCACATGAACACAATGGTAACATAGCCATGGAAATGGAAATTTTCAGTTGCTCTCCAACTCTGAGCCAAGGACTATCTAGACCCCGAGGCTATAAAGTTTATTGGGACAAATATTAGAAGCTCATCCACAGGACCTTACAGCTACATGACTATTGCCTTTGTTTCTGCCATTTTAAGAGTACATGAACTCTCGGGACTGAAAAAGCCATCCTGTAGAACCAACACAAAGGTCTGAAAGTTGTTAAAACTTAGTCTAGCTTTCGGGAATCTGACTGAAGAGAGCAAAGCAAATAGAAAAGTCAAAGAAATACAGAAAAATCCTCAGCTGCTTCTGAGTGTTGAATCTGAGGTCTAAAGCATACACCCAGGTTAGCCACTTTTATCTTCCAAGGCTAGCTGCTTCCATGCTCTAAATTAGGCTGCAAGATTTAGCAAACAACAACAGCAAAACCAAAGAGCAAAAGCGAAAGCAAGAAATGTAGCTAATTTTGATTCCAAACCAAGTTCCTCCTCCAGAATTCAAATTCAACTGAGTGTCCTGTATGGAATCCGCTAACCCTAATTACAATCGACCCTCCACAGGAAGAGAACACTGAGTTGTGGAGGGATTATGTTGCATTTGCTGGAGCAAGCTCTCTGCTGGAAGCTTCTCAGTGTCACTCTACTAACTTAGTCTTGCTCTCTGATATTTTAATTTTATTCACTTTTGATATAAGCCAAAACTGTGTGCGTGTTTCTGTGAGGATGTCGGTAGCCTGTCAGGGTTTTTTCCTACCCACCCCATAGTCCTTTATCAGTTCATTTGGCCTCTGTCAAACTGTTCATTTCTTCATTGCTTGAAAAAAAACTGTTGCTGTGTGTGAAATCAGTGAACTAGTGGTACATGGGAAATGATGCAGTCCATAGAACACTCTGGGAAAAACCACTTGACAATGGCCTAAATTTGTCTGCCAAAGAGTGACCCAGAAAGGAAAGAAGAGCATTAGGGGATGTTCTGCTGAGGGTTTGGGACTAGAGCACTCTACAGCACATTTGCCTTCAGATACAACCTCTACTCAGATTCAGGTTAGTTAGATCTATTTATTTGCTCACCTGTATTTGAACACCCATGTGGGAAGCACCGCACTATCTACACTAAAGATCTGGAACAGTGGTTCTCAACCTGTGGGTCTTGACCTTTTGGAGGTCAAATGACCCTTACACAGGGGTCACATATCAGATATCCTGCATATCAGACCTTTATATTACAATTCACAACATTAACAAAATTATGTTATGAAGTAGCAAAGAAAATAGTTTTATGGTTGAGGGTCACCATAACGTGAGGTTATATTAAACTATATTAAAGGGTCACAACATTAGGAAGGTTGAGAACCACTGCTCTGGAGAGATTGGCACTTGCTTTTGTGGAGCAATGAGTCAGAGCCATGATGAAGCCTCATGACTGTCAACCTTGTGTGGATACTCTAAACTTAGTTAATAAAAGTCACACATGGGGCCAGGAGTGTAGCTCAGTGGTAATACACTTACCTACTACATGCCAGGCCCCTGGATTCAGCATGACAAGAATAAAATTCAATAAATGAACAAACAAGCAAATTACAAGCCTCTCTAGTCCCACTTCAAGTACTCAATATCTGGTCATGTGGTGCTAATGGTAGCATAAATTATATAAAACTTCCCAGAGTATCACAGACCTGTGGAACAGCAGGTTTGTGAGGAAAACAAATATGGAATGATTGATCTTTCAGTTCATTAGTTGTCATAATTAATTATGTTGCCTGGCATAAAATGGCCATTCAAGAAGTTGTGTGATGGAATAGTCAGGGCAGCCTCTGCGGAGAAGGGATCTTCGATGAGAAACAGGAATGATGGGTAGAAAGTCACACATAATAGCTAATGAGCACAGAGAACTGTCCAAGGAGAGAGGCCAGAATGTGCTAATGTCCTGGGGTTTGGCAGAAGAGAAACATTGGAAGACTGGACAGAAAAGAGAGGGAGAAGAGGAGAGAGATACAGGGGAAGGTTAGGAAATGAGCCCAGAGGGTGAGGTGAAGACCCAGTCTTCAGCTGAAGAGTGACTTCCTGAGATGCACACTTACAGCACTGCTTTTGCCTACATGGAAGTCAGAAGGGTGTGGGTGCCACGGTCCAGTGAGACAGGTCACATAGTTTGTTAAGAGTCCTGGTCTGCAGGGCTGACAGCAAACACCACCAACTTGGGGGTTAAACACAGAAATGTGTTTCCTTCCTTGCTGTTCTGGAAACCTAAGTTTAATATCAAGGTACGGGCAGGGCTGGTTTGTATTGAGTATTGCAGCCCCCCACATTGGCTTGCAGATGGTATCTTCTCCCTGGATCTTCACATTGTGTGAGTGTGTGTGTGTGTGTGTGTGTGTGTGTGTGTGTGTGTGTGTGTGTTCTTACAAGGACACCCATCAGATTAGAATTAGGACCCACTCTAAAATTAATTATCAAAGATATCTCTTATTTTTAAATAAGAATACATTGTAAGGTCTTTGGATCCTTAGGATATGATTTTGGCACGATTTTGGTACAATTTTTCAACTTCCAACCAGTGTTAGAGGCAACCAAGCATGAAGATCTATGGGCGCCACTAAAACACACAGGACAGAAAAACTCTGCTTGGCAGGTTCTGGCTCGAATATGTATATAGAGTTCCATAAAGAGAACAGGGTTCAGAGAAGCCATTGCTTATCAAAAGCACAGGATGGTGTAAATTCCAGCTGTCTGGTGTGGTGTTAAGCATGGGTTTAGGTGAATCTCAGTGCAGTTGACTCTAAGAAACTTGCTCAAATCTCCTATCCCACCTCCCATTGATGCTTTCTCTTTCTCTGGAAATGACTCACACAAGTTTAAGACATCATAGTACTTTAGGATTCTACTTGGCTTTGGGCTGTACATACAGCCTCCTTCTAACAATGCACTTGGCAACCTATGAGCCTTACTTGCATGTAGTATAAGCAGACACCCTTCTCTGAAGAATACATCTAATAACTTGTTGGTAAATTGGATCTCCTCCCCTCCACATGAGGCTGCACATATGTCTGATTTACACAATGAAAAGAAGTTACTACCCCTATCAACCCCCATGCTTAAACCAAGGGAGACAGGCTGATCTGGCCTAGACTGGTTTGGGGTATATGCACAATAAAGCAAACTGTGTCCTCTGAGTGAACTTACAGGAACAAATGCCTATTTACATTTAATGCCTGTGCATAGCTGGGCATGTATATAATTAAAATCAATTGCCTCATGAGAAGGGACACACACAAGGAACAAAGGCTTATGTAATCCAAGCCTGTCAATCAAAACAGAACCACCAGGCTAGACCCCTTAACAACCAAATCCCTCCTTCTCTTGAACCCCATAAAAGGAAGCCCTAAACACTAATCAGGACCCCTCACTCATGTGGCCTGCTGTTGCTCTCCACAGTATATGGGACCCTTGTAGCCAGAAGTTTCTCTGGTCCTGCCTTGCCCGCAATCCTGCAACTGCTTATGAAATAATCACTCAGAGGCTTGTGTTAATTATGAACTGCATGGTCTATGGCTTCAGCTTCTTGCTAGCTAGCTCTTTCATCTTAACCCGTTTCTATAAATCTATATGTTGCCATGTGGCCGTGGTGTTACCTGTCTGCTGGCATCTTGTTGCTCCTTCAGCGGCGGACTGGTGTCTCCCCAACTCCACCCTTCTTTGTCTCATCTTCAGTTTGAATGTACTGCCTAACTTATCCTGCCCTGCCATAGGCCAATGCAGCTTTATTTATTATCCAATGAGAGCCACACATATGCACAGCATGCAGAAAGACATCCCACAGCAGACCTGTATGATCACTTTGCTTTGAGTAAACTTTGAGTATAGTTTTCAGACAACTTGTAATCAGTCCTTACTTTAGTTCTTTGATAAGAGGCCAACAGCCTAGACACCTCCAGCCTAGATCCGGACCGCCAATAATAGAATAGGCTTTTCAGTCCTGATCCTCAAGTCATTTGCGCCTCAGCTTAGCCACCACCTCCTCTGGGAGACGACAATGCTTTTCAAGAAGGTGAAAGTGTCTCTTACCCCAACTATTGTCTGCCTCACCTGGGGCAGTAGCCAGTGCTGCCCAGTCCACAACCTCTGGGTGAAGGCTACAGGAGCTGTATCACAGCACCTCCTAAGAAGTGGGGAGACCCCTCCTCCCAGGCTGAGCCAAGCGTCTCTGCTAAGCCCCAGGTTTCAAACAGCTAATTCATGCACTGAGCTAGACCTGCCTGGACTGAGTCCACCAGGTTGATCTCAATCCTCGGGGGAGTCTTTGCCCTGGAGGAGATGGGAATGAGAGGTGGGCTAGGAGGAAGGGGAGCGGGGAGGGAGGGGGGAGAACAAGGGAATCCATGGCTGATACGTAAAATTAAATTATATTGTAAAATAAAATAAATTAAAAAAAAAAGAAGTGGGAAGACACCAGTGTAATCAATCCTTTCATAAGCCTGACTATCAGGAAGAGCCAACTAGAAAAATCCCAAAGAGTAACTACAAAAGGAGAAAAAAAAAATCTGAAAGTGACAAAAAATATTTTTTAAAACTGAAAATTTCAAGAAGTAAGAAAAGTTAACAGAAAGTATGACTTTGAAAGCGTATAACTCAGAGAGAAAATTACGTCTCAGACAGCAACGCTTCTAAGTACTGTCCTGAGCACTTTCCCTGCATTATGTTGTCAATACAACACACAGGAAGGGATGTTAAGACACATTTAACTAATGAGGGCCCTGGGCAAACAATGCGTTCATGTTCACACTGTGTTGTGTGATTCCAAAATTGTATTTTTAAATGCTGTACTACAAAAGCCAAACAGCAACAAACAAACATAAACCCCAATGGTAAAAAGCCCCATGCGACAGATAAAAGATAGAGGCGTTAGCCTGCAACGTCAGCAGAAGTTCTGAAGGGACCCGCTGTCACCTATGTCTCCCAGTGTTAGCCGTGGCTCTCAGCCCAGTGAGAATGAAGAGAAACAGCTTTTGACACTCTGCAGTGTCTCTTCCTGCAAAAATGAGAGATTCCATAGGTTTATCAGGCAGGACGAGGAGAAATTTTTATTTCTACTCCTGTAAGATTCCTAATTAGGAATTACTCCTACAACTGCTAGGAATTTTAGGTTTCTTTAGTACATTTTCTCTCTACAGTGTGTGTGTGTGTGTGTGTGTGTGTGTGTGTATGTAAGAGAGAGAGAGAGAGAGAGAGAGAGAGAGAAAGAGAAAGCATGCATGCATTCATGCACATGTATGTGTTTGTGTATGTATAAATGCATATATAGAGGAGGCTAGAGGTTGGTGTCATGGCTCTCCCTCCATCTATCACGCTTCATATTGTTATCATCATCATCATCATCATCATCATCATTATATTATATTTTATTTAATTTTAGACAAGATCTCTCACTGAACCTGGAGCTTGCTAGCTTGATTAAACTGACTGGTGAGCAAGCCCCAGGTATAACCCCATCTCTGCCTGCCCAGTGCTGAGATTGCAGGCCCATGCTGTCTCACTTAGCTTTTACAGGGCTGCTGGGGATTTGAACTCCCGTCCTTATACTTGGCTGCAAACTCTTTACTGACTAAGCCATTTCCCCAGCCCCTATTTAATACATTTCAACTGATGGTGTTCTCGATTTAGGGTGAGTTTATTGAACTATAAATCTATGAATATAACCCCAGTCATGGTAAGTCAAGGAACACTTGTATATAAAACCTGTTTAGGAAATATCACAAAGAAGACAACGCATCAAGATGAGAAGTTCCCCAAATTTTGATAGCATTGTTTTTATTCACTCATTCGTTATTAAACATTTTTGGAATGTTTATTGTGTTTCAGGCTGTATTTCAGCACACGTGGAACAGCAATGCACAAAACAGACAAAAATCTGTGCTCTATGGACCTTATATCCCACCAGGAGAAAGTTAGATGGTAACTCCTTAGTAACTGCTAAAGCAGTGGTTCTCAACTGACCCTTTCACAGGAGTCACCTAAGGCCATAGGGAAACACAGATATTTACATTGCTATTCATAACAGTAGCACAAAATTACAGTTATGAAGTAGAAACAAAAATAATTTTGTGGTTGGGGGGGGTCACCACAACATGAGGAACTGTGTTAAAGGTCACAGCATTAGGAAGGCCGAGAACCACTGTGCTGTAGGAAAGTGTGCTAAGAATCATAAATAGAGCAGGCTGATGTTTTGTGACACGTGGCTTTTTGAGATGAGGTCTGATCAAATCCTGGATGGGAGTGTCAGCCTAAATGACAAAGAGGGAAGGTTTCTAAGGCTGGGGAGTTTAACATCTCTTCGGGAACATCGCAGCTCAGTAAAGTGTGAGCACATTCAAATGTGGTGAGGCAAGCAGAAGGTTTTAGAGGCAAAATGAGGAGAGTGTTACGAGCTATTTTGAGTCAATTACTCTTGGCTACAAGGCTACACAAAGCTCGTGTCAGCCCAAGGGCAAACCGGTGGTTGTTGTGCAGAAGTCCTCAGGAAGTGCTTTTGTGCAAAGCTGGTGTGCTTCTGGAGAGTCTTTTGTAATAGTTCTTGTTATCAGGTTTGCATAGTAACGTGAATTTTTTAGCTTCATTATTTTCTTCATTAGTACTTAACACAAATAACGTCCTTTCAATTCCAATGATTTTCACAGATGTAATTGTGTTACAGATGTGGATCTTGGACAAAGAACATTCCAGGCAGCAACCCTGAGATGCAGAATGCCTAGTTGGTTAAGGAGAGCAAGAAGGCCATGTACAGTATCTACACAGAGGTAATAAGGATGCATCAGATTACATGGAGCTTTGGAACACTTCTTTTGGCCTGGGAGCAGGGTTTGAGCAGAGTGGTATGGACCACATTCCAGTGGGACTGAGAGATCCATCGTAATAGTAAGAAAACACAGGGGTAAGGGTAGCAGCATGCACACCATTTGGGAAGTGCATGGGAAGGATCCAGAAAAGAAAGCCGGCAGTGATTCCCATGGTGTGGAGTCATGTGTCCTGGACAGAAGTTAGAGCCTACAGCAACACCAGGTTTATATACATGGTTGTGGTGATATTGTGTTCCCCAATATATTGTGCACCCTAATAAACTTATCTGGGGTCAGAGAACAGAACAGCCACTAGATATAGAGGCCAGAAAATGGTGGTGCACACACACACACACCTTTAATCCTAGCATTCCGAAGGCAGAGATCCATCTGGATCTCTGTGAGTTCAAAGCCACACTGGAAACAGCTAGGCATGGTGACTCACGTCTTTAATCCCAGGAAGTAATGGCAGGAAGCAGAAAGGTATATAAGGCGTGAAAACCAGGAACTAGAGCCTGGTTAAGCTTTTAGGCTTTTGAGCAGCAGTTCAGCTGAGATCCATTCGGATGAGGACACGGAGGCTTCCAGTTTGAGGAACCAAGATCAGCTGAGGAATTGGCAAGGTGAGGTTAGCTGTGGCTGGTTCTGTCTCTCTGATCTTTCAGAGTTCACCCCAATACCTAGCTCCAGGTTTGTTTTCATTAATAAGACCTTTTAGGATTCATACTACACATGGTAGAGACTGGTTTATTTTTCAGTTTTGTTTATAGTTGTCCCTCAGTATCTTTAGAGGATTGGTTCATAGATCTGTAGGTACACAAATCCTCATGTGCTCAAATGTCTTCTACAAGCTGTTATATCATTTACATAAAACTTATGTATATTTTCTCATGTATTTTAAGGTTTAAAACATTTCTCTATTATTTCTAAAACCTAATACAGTGTAAGTGTTATAGAAATAGAAATTACATTTGCCTGTTTGAAGACCCTGTTTCAAAGGAAACAAATACTTTTTATGTTGTTGTGTTTTTGAGACAGGGTCTTGTATAGAACACAGGATGGCTTTAAATTCACAATTCTTCTGCTTCTGTTCTCAAAGTGCTGAGATTCAGGGCATGTGCTATCATTACACTTTGATAAGCTGTAGGTTTTGTTTGTTTTGCATTGTTTTCAAGAAAACAATGAAAGAAAGATTCTGTCTATGTTTAATACATGGAAAAATTTACAAGTAATTTTGACCCATTGTTGGTTGAATTAAAAATAGATGTGTAGCTGTTGAGAGCCAATTATGTATGTTTCTCATTTAATGACTGTAATAGCTATATGAGGGAAAGACAATTATCTCATTTTATAAATCCACAAATGGGCTTTCAAAGTACAAATGACTAAACAATGGAATGTTATTCATGCTCACATCTTACTCGGTGTCTTTATTTAAACTTATTTTTTATTCAAAAGTGTAGAATATAGCATAAAATGGAATTTACCGTCTTCATCACTTTTAAGTACACAGTTTAGGGATGGTAAGTCCTATTCACATGCCGGCTCAGCCATCACCACATTCCATCTTCAGAACCTTTTCGTTTTCCCAAACATAAATTCTGCACCCATTAAACAGCATCTTTCCAGTTTAATTGTTTGAAAAACATTGATGTATTATTTTACATTTACAAAAAAAAGTCGCCTATCTGTACCTAGTTACTCAGAAGATAACTCAACGTTTGATGAGATTAAGGCAGTTTTTGCAACATGGTTAGTAGTCTTTTAAGTTTTAAATCTTAGTAAGTTATATACCAGGAGAATCATCTTTCTGAATGATGAGATAAAATAAGAGGGAAAGCTGCTGTGAAAGGTAGTCATATTTCCTCCCAGTGACAAAACGCTCCTTTTTTTGTTTGTTTGTTTGTTTGTTTTGTTTTGTTTTGTTTTGTTTTGTTGTTGTTGAGGCCCTGGAGATTCAGAGGACAAGATATAGGAGTCTAGAAAACCAGACATTGCAGAACAAATCAGAGTCAAGTTAAGCCAACTCTTCATGCATTTACATAGCCATCCCCACAGTGTTGGGTCTGGGCTGTCAGTCACACCTCACCAGCCACAGTGCAACTTGCTCTCCAAAGACTCAAAGAGCCACAGTCTTGGTTTTCCCTTGCCATGGGCTCACCTCAGACCTTCCTGAGAGGGTCAAGCTGCCTTCCTAAAGACCTACTTGACTTTAGGGTGTTCTTATATGGGGGAGAGGTAGGAGTTTTTGCACAGCAAAAGAAACCCCAGCTAGAAACAGAATAAATGGGAAGGCAAGAAGGCTCTGCAGATAAAGGCACCTGCCACCACGCCTGACAATCTGAGTTTGCTCCATTGGACCCATACAGTAGAAGGAGAGAACTAACTCCCACAAGCTGTCGTCTGTCCTACACATGTGAACCACGCATGGTGAATATGCATGCACATGAGTGTGTGCACACACACCACTCTTATGTGCGTGCACACACAAAAAATTAAATAACTAAAATGTAATGAAAATGTAAAAGAAGATCTAAAGTAATCAAGAATACCAACTGGGTACACCTATAATCCTAGCACTAAAAAGTGTGTGTGTGTGTGTGTAGGGGGAGAAGAGCACAAGAGTACAGACAGTTGAAAGACTATGGCTTCTGCTTACTTTTCCACAAGGATACTTATTCACCACTCTCAATGCCTCAATAATTACTATCTGACTTCAATGAGCTAATTTGAGTATAAAAAATCTATAAGACAAGACAAACACAAATGAAATATGCTTTAGTTCTGACGCAGAACTAAAGTTTGGTGAGTCTGTGTGTTGAAGTGAAACACAAGATAGAACAGCTTGAAGTGCTGTGTTCTACTATGAAGTGAGAGGAACAGCTGCCTGTTGACCTTACCCTGAAGCTGTTGGGACAGAACATAATGAAATGTGGGATTTACACAGAGAGAAACTCAGGGGAAACTTCAGTTCCCATCAAGTATCTTGGTAAACACCACTTCCTTTCTAGGCAAATGCTCATATTTTTCTAAACGTCTGCTTGCCTTTCAGTTTGTCCAGAACATAGATACTGAGCCTTGTTTATCTCTGTAAACACCTCTGTACTGAGCCAAACAGCCGATAATTTATTAAACAATAACCATCAAGCATTGTTATTTTTTTTTTATGTGTTAACTCATTTTGTCCCCATAACAACTGTAGGAAGTGAGTGTTGTTACCCACTGTGGCAGTTACTAAGCCATTATAAAATCAACTCTGAAAACCATCAAGAACCTTGGAAATGTTAAAATAAGTATGTGAAGCTGGTCAGAAAACACCACGTATTGCATGACTGCACTTGTACTGAGGATGAAATGTCAGAAAGAGGCAAATCTATAGAGACAGAAATAGACTGGCGGTTGCCAGGGACTGGGAGAGAGTGGAATGAAGAGTGACGGCTAGTGGGTTCAGGGTTTCTTTTGGGAATGATTAAAATAGTTGTGGGGATAGTTGTGTGACTGTGAATATACTAAGGACTATTGAACTGTACACTTTAAATGTCCCAATTATGGGTTTGTGATCAGTTACAGATACTAAGATAGTAGCGGCTTGCTATATTTCCCCAGAGTTCATACATTAAAGGCTGGGTCCTCAGCTTGGTCCTTCTGGGAGGTTGTAGGATCTTTAAGGATTAGGGCCTGATAGGAGGAATTTAGGTCATTGTGGGATGTGCTTTCAGTGGGGAGACTAGTATGATGGTCCTTTCCCCCCACCCCTTGTGATCCCAGCCATGAGGTAAATAGACTCTGCCATGTGATGCCACTCTGCAAAATGCCCAAGCCAACAGAGCCAACCAGTCATGGCCTGATACCTTCAAAACTGTGAGCTAAAATAAATGTCTCTTTTTCAGTTGATTTAATTCGGTTTTTGTAACAGTGACAGCTGACTACCACACGGCTACATGTATCTTTATTATGCAAATACTTTATACGAGTTTTTATTAACTAAAGTAGAAGAAAACTATATTCAGGATCATAAAAACTGTTATAAGGACCATGACAGCAGGGTCTTGCTGCAAAGAGGCCCCATTGACTCAAGTTCCCTGTCTGGAGACCCCACTGCCTGGAGCTGCTCATGTAGACCAGGCCACCATTTGCCACCTCTCTTTGGCTAGAACCAGGTCTCGACAATGGTTTGCAGCTTTGCAGTCCACACCAGGATGGTCCCCAACATCACAGCTGTGGGATACATGGAGTTCAACATTGTCTGGATGGCCACTAGCTGTGTATTTTGTGAATCTTGACAGCATTTCATCTTCATTAGAGACACTTTTCTTTGAAGTCTGCAAAATTTCTTCAGGGAAGGCAGTCAACCGCAAAGTCTCAATAGACAGTACCCAAGTTTCCTATGCCACTTCTTCCAACCTCTGTGCTGACCCAAATAAAGACTGCAGCCCAAATGTGCTGTAGTCCACTGAGGAAAGGCTTCTTCACAGAGGAGGTGACCTCTGCATGCTTCCCACTGCTCCCTGTTGAAATGATGGAGGGATCAGTCATTATGTGTTGCAGGACTGTGCCAAGAGTAGATCTGTCCTTTGGGCAACTGAGATGAATAATTGGCAGATAGGCCTTTCAACTGGCTCTTGTGCTGCCTGCTAGTCATCCTAATGTGGGGGTATTGTGTTCCCCAAAATATTGTGTATGCTAATAAACTTATCTGGGGTCAGAGAACAGGACAGCCACAATATTAAACATAGAGGTTAGGCAGTGGTAGCATACGCCTTTAATCCTAGCATTCCAGAGACAGAAATCCCTCTGGATCTCTGTGAGTTCAAGGCCACATTGGAAACAGGCACGGTGATACACACCTTTAATCCCAGAAAGCCAGCCTTTAATCCCAGGGAGTGGTGGTAGAGAGCACAAAGGTATATAAGGCGTGAAGAAACTCGAGGCATTTGACCTGGAGAAGCATTTGGCCTGGAGAAGCATTTGGCCTGGAGAAGCAT
>CABHPH010143541.1:0-10628 GCA_902168325.1 Peromyscus nudipes
CCTCTCCCCTCCTCCTCTTCCTCCTCCTCCTCCTCCTCCTCTTCTTCTTCTTCTTTTCTCTCTCTCTCTCTCTCTCTCTCTCTCTCTCTCTCTCTCTCTCTCCTGCATGTGGAGTCCAGAAGTCAACCATTGATTTCTTCCTCTTACTGCTGTCAACCTTGTAGTCTATTTTGAATCAGTGTCTCTCGCTTTCCCTGGAGCTTACCTATGGCTAGGCTGGCCGGCCATCCCGGGGCTGGAATAATGAATGTGCGCCATCTTTTTATCATGTGGGGTTTGGGGATTGAACTCGGGTTCTCGTGCGTGCCTAGCAAGCACTTTGCTGACCGAGCCATCTCCCCAGCCTCTGGAGCTGAAGAATTTCTGAGAGTGACTTCTTGAAGACAGTCTGCTCCTCCTGCTCCATTGCCGGAGTGCTTCTGATCCGCTCCGCCTCCGCCCCTCCCCTCCCACTCTCGCCTCCCCCCACCTGCTCCTGTACACCGCTGTTTAGCACCTCTTTGACTTTGTTTTGTTTGCGATTCTTCAAAATTCCGTCTTTGTTTTTGTGACTTAAACTGGGAGAACTCTGACGTTTGCAGTCTCCACTCTCAAGTTCACAGTTGCTAGACTCTGCGAAATACTAATCCTAAAATCAAATTCTCATGCTGGTTCTTCACTGATCACATGAGGGGACTGAGTTCTTGATCCAGTTGTTCAAACAGATCAAGTTTAGAAGCAGCATGGTCACGATTCAAACTTCCTTCTCTCTAACTGTAAATCCCACTTTTTTCCTTTAGGGTTTTCTTTTCTGCTGTTCCGTGGGACCCCGCCACAGCTTTGACTACCTTGTTACTAGTCCTTTCTAGGCACCTCCTCACTGCATTCAGCTCACATACACCGCGCACCGACCCGGACAGGCTGGGAAAGGACAAGGACGATTAATCTTGGCTCTACTACACTGGCCTCTCCTCTTGCTGACAGGACCTGACAGAGGGCAGAGCCGGCTCTCGGCAAAGTTTCTGCAGGCACTTAGTCAATACTAATCATGGGGGATGACAGGAACGAAAACTCGTGTCCCTGAAACTTCAACAAAGGGAGGGATTCAGCCTCAGGGAGCTCGTGACCTGAACAAACAGCCCCAAGATAGATGTTGCTGTGGCTCATGAGGAAGGGTGGAGTTAGAAAGTACCACTGAAGGTGTGATCCTCAACTTCTGCATTTTCCAGCTGGGAGAAATGAGGTCCAGAGAAGGGAAGAGAGGTGCCCATGTCCCACAGACTCAGAATATGTCAGCAGTCAGACTTCTGCCTCTAAGGGCTTTCCATGAGCCTGTGTCCAGGGGATGGTGTATCCCATTGGTTCTCATTACAGCTTGGATCTGGACTGGCCTCCCACAGAGACTCACGGATAGAAGGCTTGGCCCCCGGTTGGTGGCACTATTAGAAATGGTAGATGTGTTAGGAAGTAGTTCACCCGGATGTTGTGGGATTCTGGCCTCCTTGCCTCATGTGGCAGTTGCCATCTTGAAATCAGAGAAGCTGTGAATCTGCATTAGACTCTCGCATGGTGGGGCCTGTTAACATCTCCTCTCAAAAGGGGATGGAAAGCATCATCAGACTCATCTGAGATGCCATCAACTCACTCCCTCCTGTTCCTAACAGCTGTGCACAAGCCTGCCCCAGCTGCATGTGATCTCAAGAGGTGCTAGACTATACAGAGGGTGGGAGGTTAGTGGAAGAGGGGCGTCCATCTATTGGGGAGTGCTGCAGGCAGGACCTGGGAGACTGAGGGCCAGGACTGAACCAGGAACCAAGCCCCAGAAAGGGTGCCAGCCAACAGCATTCATTTCACTAAAGCCACAGAGAGAAAGGAAGCCACCTGTGCTTCCTCACGAGTATGAAAGTCATTGTGACTGACAACTTGAATTTGCACATGTACATGTGAACATGTGTGTCCATGAGCTGGGGGCCAGAGGGCATCTGCTATCCTCCTCAATTGCCTGCCACCCTGTTTTTTGAGACAGGGTTTCTCACTGAATCTGTAGCTCACCAGTTGGCTGTAATGGTTGACTAGAGTGTCCCGGGAATCTTCCCATCTTTGCTTTCTTGGCTCTTGGTTACTTGCTTTTCCACGGCTGCTGAAGATCCAAATTCAGTCCATGTACTTACATGGCAAGCGTTTTCTGACTGCACCATCTCTCCAGCACCCAGACCCCAAGTTCTAATTGCATTCATTTTAATAACTGTGAGTGTGGATGGAAGTGGTCACACATTCTGCTGCTACCGCATTGGACTGCACAGATAAGAAAGAGCCCCTCCAGTCCCTCCCAGCTGCCTTTGCAAATCTCTTCCATCCTCTGCCAGACCTCCTCCTTCCACGGTCAGGGAGAGGCACAGCTATAATGACAGCCAGGACTTCAGCTCTGAGAAAGAAAAAGACAGGAGGGTAAATAGCATTAAAGAAACCAATGTAAAGATTAAGTGATTACAGAGCAGGGCTCCTGTTGAGCCAGCCCTGCCTAACGAACCATGGCAGGTATCAGTCTGACCCATAAGGCACGCACACGGGCCCATCCCCCAGCCAGAGACTGGTGGATCCCTTCCTCACTAGCTTGGGACCATCTGCTCAAAGCTTCCCCTCCTATCCTATGCCTAGTCCTCTAGGAGGGCCACTCAATCATGAGGTTCTTCATCCGGGCTCAGGGGATGCAGCCTGGCTCCTCAATGAAAGCAGATACACAGGGCTGAAAGAAAGAGCAAGTACCAGACAGATAGATGGAGGAGCCCAAGACCCAGTTCCCCGTGAAATCTCTGTGATATCACCAGCCTGAGACTGACTCAGTTTCCCCATTAGTCACGTAGACTTTCTGATGAGGCCAACCTGGATTACATAATACAAAGGCTAGCACATAAAATGTGCTCACTCTGAACCCCATATTCACACCTGTCATTCACTGATGCATTCAACTGTCCATCCAACAGTTATTGGCAATGAGCATTCTCAAACCAAATCCTGGGCCATAGACTGTAGAGAATCCTACTTCACAGAGGACTGGAGTGTCAAATTAAAAAGATAAGCCAGGCATGGTGGCACATGCCTTTAGTCTCAGCCCTTGGGAGGCAGAGGCAGTAGACTTCTGAGTTCAAGGGCAACCTGGTCTACAGAGCCAATTCCAGGCCAACCAGGGCTACGCAGAGAAACCCTGTCTTGGGGCTGAAGTGGGGCTGAGGACATGACTCAGGGAAGTGTCCGCAGAGCAAGTTGAAGGATCTGAATTTGATCTCCAGAACCCACAAAAAAAAGGGCCTTTTAGCACTCATAGATTAAGGTAGAAGGATCAAGAATTCAAGGGCATCTTCCATTACATAGGGAGTTCAAGGCCAGCCTAGACAACACGAGACCTTGTCTCAAAACAAAACAAAAACAAACAACATCTTTATGGTTTCAGTGGCTCAGGAGGTAAATGTCATTTGCTACCAAGCCTGAGGACCTGAGTTTGAATCCCTGGTAGCTGTTCTCAGGCACACGTGCACACACACACACACACACACACACACACACACACACACTGAGGAGACAGAGACAGTCAGATCGCCAAGGCTCGCTAGCCAGCCAGCCTACCCTACTCGGCAAGTTCCAAGTCCCAGTGAGAGACCCTGTCCCAAAACAAATGAAGAGCAAGGTGGACAGGACCTGAGGAAGTTCACACAAGGTTCTGTCCATCTACATTCATACATGTAAACACGTGTATGAACCCCAGCCTCCACAAGTGCACCTGAGCACATGCGCACACATCTACAACAAACAGAAAGTGTTGTGGGTGGAGACCCCTCTCCTCTCCACTTCCACGGAGACAGTAGCCTTGCCTCTCCGCTGGCACCTGTGTCTTGCCAGCTTTCTGCTTTGCAGCCAAAGCCATGCTCTCAGTATGCTGTGGAGCCAAGGTGGGAGTGACTTCTCTTCCAGCGCGAAGATCCTGCAGCATCCCTGCAGAGGGAGACATTGGCCCGCTAGGGGCCTCTGATCATCAAAGAGGCCTTTTCCCCAGTCTCCAGCTCCTCCCTGTCTCTCACAGGAACATTCCAATCAGACTCCAGGGGAACGGGAATTGGATGCCTGTTCCCTTTGCCTGCCTTCCATGCACAGCCCTCTTCCCTGCTGTCCCCAGCTCCATCTCTCACTCCTCAGCTCCAGGGGAATTTGCATATTAATTTGAAAGTGAGATGCTTATTAGCCATAACCTGTCATGTATCGCCCGGTACATCTGGACCTGGATTAGATTCAATATTGCCACAGAATAAAGACAGAGTTGGGGGGAAACCCTCAATAATTTAAACTCATTATTCTACTAATCCTCACGCTTGGCTGGGCTCCCTGGAGGTGTGTTAGGAGGTAATTGAAAACATGAGCTTCTCAAAGAAGACATCTGGGCGAGAACTGCCATAGACAGTGTGAGGTTCCATTCGGTTTTCCTCTCATTTACCCAAGAGGAAGGGAAGAGAGAGGTGAGGAGCTGGAGGGGGACCATGGGGACTATCTTTTAGGACCTCAGGGTCACCAGACTCCAGGAAGGACAGAGATCCAGGCTGGGTCTCTACTCCCCAGGGGAGAGGAGAGAAGGAAGGAGAATGCAGACTGTGGAGACCTTCCTGAAATCCCTTCCCTCCCCGCCCTGCCTGGGGCCTCTGCAGCCTGTGCTGAAGAGAATGTCAAGTTCTACTTTGTAAACAGCATCTTAAACTCATCTGGCTCCATTGCACTGTGGGGTGTGTGTGTGTGTGTGTGTGTGTGTGTGTGTGTGTGTGTGTGTGTAAGCCAGAGGCTGATATCAGACAGACACCTCAATCACGATCCGCTTTTTGTTGTTGTGGTTGTGGTGGTGGTGTTTGGTGGTAGTGTTCGGTGGTGGTGGTGGTGGTGGTAGTGGTGGTGATGGCAGTGGTGTTTGGTGGTGGTGGTGGTGATGATGGTGTTTGGGTTGTTGGTTGTTATTGTTGTTGTTGGTGGTGGTGGTGATGGTGATGGTGTTTGGTGGTGGTAGTGGTTGTGGTTATGGTGATAATGGTGGTGGTGGTGGTGGTGATGGTGATGGTGTTTGGTAGTAGTGGCAGTGTTTGGTGGTAGTGGCGGTGATGGTGGTTGTGGTGATGGTGATGGTGGTGGTGGTGGTGGTGGTTGTTGGTGGTGGTGATGGTTTGTTGAGCAAGGTCTTACTATGCAGACCAGGCTGGCCTTGAATTCACTGCCTCTTAAATGCTGGAATTAAAGGCATGCTCCACCACACCCAGCCCTAATTTTCTTCCTATCGACTCCAGAAGTGGCAGTTCTGCTAGAATGTTGCTAAGCATCTGTGGTTACCAGAACAGTTCTTATCCTTACAAGTTCTCTGTCAAGACCTGATGTGGTGGTGTATGCCGACAGTCCCAGCACTCAGGAGGCAGAGGAGGCTGGAACTTTGGGCCAGGCTGGGCTGCACAGTCAGGGCTATGTAGTAAGAACCCATCTCAAAACAAAACAAAAACAGAGTAGGGGGGTCTGGGGAGGTAGCTCAGTCAGTAAATGTCTGCCGTGTAGGTACCAGAAGCTGAATCCAGTGGCCAGAACTCATGTAAAAAGCTGGATGCTACAGCACACATGTCTGGGAGAAGGTGGAACTAGGTAGATTCTGAGAATACACTGGCCAGCCAGCCTAGCCGAGCTGGTAAGCTCTAGGCATGGTGAAAGACTGTATCTCCAAAAATTAGATGCCGTTGAGGAAGACATCCCAACATCAGTGTCATACACTGGCCCACATCCATACAACACACGCGTGCACGCACTCACGCACGCATGGGGCTGGCAGGGAGAAAGAGAGAGCACATCCACCATTATCAACAACAACAACAAAAAAAACCCCAAAGAATTACCCAGTTCACAATGTCAGTACCCAGCTGAGAAGCCCTGAGAGAGGCGTGAGATCACATCCCTGTGGCTGGCCCTCTGAGTCCTTGTTGAATCATAGCCGCACCTTTGTGGACACTCTTCTTTGAGACAAGGTCTCTCTCTGAACCTGGAGTGAGACTGGCAGCCAGCAATAGGACTAGGGGTACACATGCCAGCGTGGGGTCTGTGGATTTTAACTCAGGTCCTCAGTCATAGCCATCTCCCCGACATAGGTTCCATTTCTCAGAATTCCTCCTCCATGTGAGGCAGACAAGCACAAAACCATCTTCCGTGTCCTGTGGGTTCATTACTCAGCCTGGGGCTCTCACACTGGAAGGCAGGAAGAGAAATCTTGCCTTGGCTATAAGAGACCAATGTCCAACCCAGAGACAGAGCCTATGTAGGAGAGCACCCTGGGGCCACTGTTTCTGAGATTGGATGGAGAAGCCTCACCCCACAAGGGTCATCCATTCTCTCTGTAGATCCTGACTGAGCGATTCCTGTGTGCCAGGGCGCTTCTTCAGCTTGACACCCCCGGTATGTGATGGGGAGCGATCACATGGTTGAGGTTTCCATTAGTTGTTAGTCATATTAGTCATTACTCCATTAGTCATATTAGAATTCCAATAAAACCCCAGATGCTGAGGCTTCCACAGCCTGTCATGGCTGATGATAGGCAATGTGATCCAAGAGGGTGACACATTCCAAGGACATACCGGCACCATCCATAGAGCTGCATACACATTGCCCCATGGTCTCTTCTTTGAACAAGGGTCTTAGGAAGCCCCAGCTTTGTAGCCAATGGTCAGGCGTTGAGGTGACCTGGGGACCTGAGAACTTGGGGCTGCTATGTGACATGAGGGCGTTGTGAGATCTGTTTCACTATGGGGGGGGGAAGGGCTCACAAGACATACTAAACCAGATGAGCTGGGGTAGACATGACAAGCAGACCAGGGAGCATCATAGGTTGAGTTCGGAGAGATGAGAGGTTAAATGTCTCTCCCACCTCCACCTCCGAAGAGGCAGATTGGAACCTCCCCATCGCAGCCTCTCAGAGCAGTGGTAGGAGGAGCCATTGCATCTGTGTGCTGGCCTGCTGTGGCCATCCCCGCCACAGACACAGGGCACAGAGACTCTAACACCCTATATTGCTCTCTCCCTGGATCCTCACAGTGACCACTCTAAGACAGAGGGGGCTCAGGTCCAGGCCTTGTAGTTTGCTGCATATTTAAAATGTCAAGAGGTGGACAGATGGCTCAGTCTCCAAAGTGCTTGCCAGGCATGATAGCGTGTGCCTACAACCCCAGCTCCGAGGAAGCAGACACAGCGGGTGCCTGGGACTCACTGGCCCGCCAGTCTAGCTGAATTGACTAGCTCATGACCAATGAAAGGCTGCCTCAATAAAACCAAGGTAGAGGCTGGAGAGATGACTCTGTGGTTAAGGGCACATACTGCTTCTGCCGAGAACCTGGGTTCAGTCCCCAGCATCCATGTGGGGGAGCTTACAGACTCCTGTACCTCCAGTTCCAGGGGATCTGATACCTCTCCGTGGGACCGGACTCAAATGCATGTACCCATCCCCCCCCCCCCCACACACACACACTCACACACTAAAAATGTCAGCCAGAGCACAAAAGATCCCCAGACAGGTCCCATTGGAGGAACTCTGCCCTTTCTACTCTTAAACTGCCAGTAATTTTTCTACAAAGACCAGCCTGTGTCAGGGTGTTAGGCCTGGACCCAGAAAAGGCAAGAGTGGGAAGTGAAGAGGGAAAAATGAAGCCAATTTGGGTATTTGGCAGCCTGTAGATTTCGAAGCAATCAATTTGTCAGGTGGAATTCAATTTTTCTTTTCCTACATTCAGCCAAAATCAGAGTCCATGGGCTTCGCGGTGCCTGGGAAATCTCTGTGGAAGACAGGTTGGCTAATTGTGCTCCCTCACTTGGCAATTCCGGCCGATCCTTAGACACATAAATAAGCCTGTTACTCGGGCAGCGAGGAAAGTGAAATTTATTAATTTAAATGAGCTGGTGTGGAGGTCTCTGGGGAGGGTGCCTGCGTTACTCACTCGCGAGTCCCAGGGTGTAATTTACAGCGACTTCTTGCTCTGTTTTGGACTCAGCCAATGCCGGGGCATAAATTCTCTCTGGTTATTATTACCATAATTCATTATTCATTGAATGTTGACTCTGTAACATAAGCAGTGGAGAGAGACGCGGTCCTCCCACGGGACAGGAAAGACACATCTGCCACAATCCCAAGGAGATGGGGTGTGATTCGGGAGAGGAGGGACGCCTCCCCGGGACCATGCCCGAGGCTTCGGAGTTCTGGTTAAAAAATCTTCTCAAAAGTAAATGGCTTTGGGGCATGGAGAATGTAATTTAGACTTAGTGGTGAATGGCTAGGGAGTCAGAGCTGTTTGTTGACCGGAAGAATCCAGGGAAGGGGGAAAGGAGGAGGGTAGCAGGCGTGTGCATGCCAAGCCACTTAACCTTCTGTTAAGAACCAAGGGTCAGGAGATAGCTGTGCGGTCACATTTATTATAGCACCATTCACAACAGTCGGCAGTCATGAAATCGGCCTGCATGCCCATCAGCGGGTAAGTGGGTAAAGAGAATGTGGTTCGTGTAGACAGTGAAGCACTATTCAGCCTTAAAAAAGAATGAAGTCATGGGTTTTTGCAGGAAAACAGAGGGTGGATGTGGCGATCTCCATGGGAAGTGAAAGAAAATGAGCCTCAGAAAAACACGTATCTTGTGTTTTCTCTTAAGTGTAAAACCTAGCTTTAAGAACATGTAAGTGGAAGGGAACTATTAGGGAAGGAGGAGGAAGAGCAGCAGGAGAGGGGAAATATGATTCAAGTACGTTATAGACACACACGAAAATATCTGTGAATCCATCATTTTGTGCAGTGACATGTTAATAACCACCCTTTCTGACAGGGTCTCAAACAGCCCAGACTGGCCTGGAACTTACAATATAACGGAGCATGACCTCGAACTTCTGATGACCTTGAACTTCTGATCCTCCTGTCTCCACCTCATGATTGCCATCATGCCTCATAATCTAATAATTCAAATATACATCCATGCAAACAAAAAGTAAGGGTCGAGGCAGGTGGGGTGGAGGCAGCACAGGCGTCCACAGGACCCTGCCTGGTCTCCACTGTCCCATCCACAGGACTCTACCTGGGCTCCACTGTCCCATCCACAGGACCCCACCTGGGTACCTACTGTTCCATCCACAGGACCCTACCTGGGCTCCTACTGTCCCATCCACAGGACCCTACCTGGACTCCACTGTCCCATCCACAGGACCCTACCTGGGCTCCTACTGTCCCATCCACCAGGACCCTACCTGGACTCTACTGTCCCATCCACAGGACCCTACCTGGACTCCACTGTCCCATCCACAGGACCCTACCTGGGTTCCTCTATTCCATCCACAGCATTCTACCTGGGCTCCACTGCTCCATCCTCCCTCTGCACTGATTCTCTTCATTTCTCAAACAATTGTGGGCTCGGGGGTGCATGCCAGCTGACAGAGCATTTGAGACCTAGCAACGGAAAGCAATTAAGCGCTGTTTGGCTCTGCCCCTGAGTTGGGAATTGAGGGGGAGACAGAAATGATTTCAGAGAATCAAGGAGGGAGGGGTGAGTGGTTCCACAGCATGCTCTCCTTCCCTTCTTCACACATTTATTGAGCACCAGTTATGTGCCAGACTTTGTGCTATGTGAATAATGACTGAAGGGGAGACCCACATAAACTATGAGGGGTGTCTAGGAAGCTATCAAGAGCCCCACGGCCTGGATGCCAAGTGTGGTACCTGACCACCTCCCAGGATGGCTGAGAGGGAACCAAACACCCTGGTCAGCATGTGCCTGGTTGCTCTGAGCAGCAAGACCTCTAGAAACTTCAAGCTACAAACCAGGACTCCCACCAAGCAACTGCTTTTCTTTTGAAGCACATAAAAGTCTCTCCACACACACAATACAAATATATATCATAAATATATTGTTTGAGTGAAGCATGTTGGCACATGCTGTAATCTCACACTCAGGATGATGAGACAGGAGAATAAGACTTTGAAGGTAGCCTGGGGTACATAGCAAGGACCAGGGTAAGCCTGGACTATATGAGACATTGTCTAGAGGTGCTAGAGAGAAGGCTAAGTGGTTAAGAGCACTTTTTGCTCTTCCAGAGTATCCAGGTTTAATCCCCAGCATTCATATGGTGGTTCACAACCATCTGAAACTTTGGTCCTAGGGAATCCGATGCCCTCTTCTGGTGTCTAAGGGCACTGCATGCACATGGCACACACACATGCAATCAAAACACCCAGACACAAAAATAAAAATCTATATGTGAAGCACACACATTCTTTTTATTCCTTCTTCCATTCAGCCTTCCATTTGTGAGGTCCAGCCTTCAGTTTGTGAGGTCCAGCCTTCCATCCATTTGTGAGGTTCAGCCTTCCATCCATTTGTGAGGTTCAGTCTTCCTTCAGTTTGTGAGGTTCAGTCTTCCATTTGTGAGGTCCAGCCTTCCATTTGTGAGGTCCAGCCTTCCATTTGTGAGGTCCAGCCTTCCATCCATTTGGGAGGTTCAGTCTTCCTTCCATTTGTGAGGTCCAGCCTTCCATCCATTTGGGAGGTCCAGCCTTCCATCCATTTGTTAGGTTCAGTCTTCCTTCAGTTTGTGAGGTTCAGTCTTCCGTTTGTGA
>CABHPH010143543.1:0-60845 GCA_902168325.1 Peromyscus nudipes
TCCGGGGCAGGATGGGAGCTGGGGCCGGTCTCTAAGTCTCAGGAAGTGGCGGGGGTCTCCAGGGATTTTGGATTTGGGGGCAGGGCTTGGAGACTGTAGCAAGAATCTTAAAAGTTCTTATTAATAAAAATAAATCTCCGCTGGGTATTGGGGTGAACACTGGAAGATCAGAGAAGCAGAACAAACCACAGCCACCTCACCTTGCCCATTCCTCAGCTGATTCTGTTTCCTCAGACTGGATGCCTCTCTGTCCTCATCCTAATGAATCTCAGCTGAACTGCTGCTCAAAAGCCTAAAAGCTTAACTAGCCAAAAGCTTCTAGTTTCTGGTCTTCACGCTTTATATACCTTTCTGCTTTCTGCCATCACTCCCTGGGATTAAAGGCTCGCTTTCTGGGATTAAAGGCGTGAGTCACCATGCTTGACTGTTTCCAGTATGGCTTTAAACTCACAGAGATCCAGGTGGATCACTGCTTCTGGAATGCTAGGATTAAAGGCGTGAGTGCCACCACTTTCTAGCCTCTGTATCTAGTGGCTGTTCTGTTCTCTGACCCCAGATAAGTTTATTAGGGTGCACAGTATTTTGGGGAACACAATACCACCACAATATTGTATCCTGCTACGTTGCTGAAGGTGTTTATAAGCTGTATGAGTTCCTTGGTCTAATTTTTTGGGTCACTCATATATACTATCATGTCATCTGTAAATAGTAAAAGCTTGACTTTTTCCTTTCCAGTTTGTATCCCCTTGATCTCCTTATGTTGTCTTATTTCTCTGGCTAGAACTTCAAGTACTATATTGAATAAGTATGGGGAAAGTGGACATCCTTGCCTTATTCCTGATTTTAGTGGAATTGCTTTTGAGTTTTTCTCCATTTAATTAGATGTTGGCTGTTGGCTTGCTGTAAATTGCCTTTATTATGTTCAGGTATGTTCCCTGTATTCCTGCTCTCTCCAAGACCTTTGTCATGAAGGGGTGTTGGATTTTGTCAAATGCCTTTTCAGCATCTAGTGAGATGATCATGTGTTTTTTTTTTTCTTTCAGTTTGTTTATATGGTGTATTACATTGATGGACTTTCGTATGTTGAACTATTGGTGTAAATATTTAAGGGAGGGAAGGAGGCTGAGGGTGGGAGCCACCCAAGCCTTTGGAATTTGCCCCACGTTGGGCGCCAGATATTGGTGTAAATATTAAGGCCACTCCACGTAGTTAAAAGGAGATTTATTTAAAGGCGTAACTCACAAATGAAGGGATAGGTAGATGATGGGTTCTGGAAGAGACGCAGCGCAGTCCGGTGGTGTGCTCTGGAGAACTTTCCTCGGTCTACCTCTCGCGTCCAGGTCCAGGAAACAAGAGAGCGCCGCGCATCCCGGTCTCAGGTCTTCAGGCCCTCCCTTGGCCCCGCCTTGTAGGCGTGATAGTTACGGAAGCCTCAATGGGGGTTGGAACTTCCAGACCAAAGTTGGAGTGGCTACCCACTACATCAAACCATCCTTGCATCCCTGGGATTAAGCCTACTTGATTATGGTGGATAATTGCTTTGATGTGTTCTTGTAGTCTGTTTGCCAGTATTTTATTGAGTATTTTTGCATCAATGTTCATGAGGGAAATTGGTCTGTAGTTCTCTTTCTTTGTTGCATCTTTGTTTGGCTTGGGAATCAGGGTAATTGTAGACTCATAGAAGGAGTTTGGTAATGTTCCTTCTGTTTCTATTGTGTGTAACAATTTAAAGGGTTTTGGTATTAACTCTTCTTTGAAGATCTGGTAGAATTCTGTGCTGAAACCATCTGGTCCTGGGCTTTTTTTGGTTGGGAGAATTTTAATGACTGATTCTATTTCCTTAGGGGTTATTGGACTATTTAAATAGTTTATCTGGTGTTGATTTAACTAAGGTATGTGGTACCTATCCAGAAAATTATCCATTTCTTTTAGATTTTCCAGTTTTGTGGAGTAGAGGTTTTTGAAGTATGACCTGATGATTTTCTGGATTTCCTCAATGTTAGTTGTTATGTCTTCCTTTTCATTTCTGATTTTAATGTGGATGCTCTCTCTCTGCCTTTTGGTTAGTTTGGATAACAGAATAATAAGAACAATAATCAGGATGGATAATAATGTATAAAGTAAGGAAGGAAAAATTTCAATTGTAAGAATAATGAGAATTTAATGGAAATAAAAGAAAGAAATCCAATTTAATTGTACTTTCATTGCTCATATCAGTTCAACAAACTTTCTTTTAAACTTCCGATGTGTGCCTACTCAGTCATGTTTAATGTTAGATGTTGGTACTCTGGTGTCTTAACAAGAAACTTTTTTAAAATTCAACTTACCAAATAATCCTTACTGAAGGACAAAAGCACTTGATCAGCATAGGTAAGGCGATGGGTTTCATTCTGAGAACTCTGAGCCTGCAAAAGCAAAGAGAGACACAGTCAGAAAAAGAGAGTTTTCTTGGTTTGATCGTTGCTATCCTTTATCAACTTGAGAGTATCTAAGAATACACCTAGAAGACAAACTTTGGTACTTATCTCTAAGGGAAGTATCTAGATTAGTTGAATGGTAGTGAGAAAAGAAACCCTAAAATTGTGCAGCAGCATTCTAAGGCTTCAGCCTGGGCTGAATGAAATAGGGATGCTAGATTATACACATTTTACATCCACTTTTATTGCAGGATTTTTCATATTATCTGTCTTGATTATCATCACTTTTAAAAGGAATTGAAAGGCTGTTTCTGTGTTATTGCTCATTCACCCCAAGCTCTAGTTTGGTATTTGAAATGAAAAGGGTCCCTATTTCCACTCATCAACCCTTGGGTGATGGCAGAGGACCCAATATTTTAAACTTTATCCTAAAACTACCAATGTAGCCCATCACATCATCTCTACAACACCAAGACCCAGATGATCCAACATTCAGAACCGTTTCAAGGCAACTGGCTCAGAAGATACACCCTCTCGGACTACTCCATAATCCTAAATTTTTCTTTGTGTCCCCATAAGATACAGCGCCCCCCCTTCAGCAGGAAGTAGTAACAGAAGCTACGCCCAAATTCCCAAATATACCAAGCTGGCTTTGGAGATGTGTAAAAGTTAAAACCTTCCTTTAAAAAAAAAAGAAAAAAAAAAGAAAAGGGGAAGTGCTGTGGGATGGTCTGTATGTCAAATTGCTCTGATTGGTCAATAAATAAAACACTGATTGGCCAGTGGCCAGGCAGGAAGTAGGCAGGACAAAAAAAAATAGTGATGCTAGCTGAGCATTGGAATTCATCCTTCTCTACTTCTTACTTGCTGAAAGGATGTGAATGTTGGCTTCTTCCCATGAAGGACTGTATCCCCAAACTATAAGTCACAGTTAATCCTTCCTTCCTTGAACTGATTTTGTCAGGATATTTTATCACAGCAATAAAAAGTAATGAAGGCACTTGATTGACACTGGCTGACCCTGTGTCTTTATAGTAAGTAAGCAGCTGTTATAGGAAACCATTTGCCTATTTCTCTTCAGGTCCCATTGCCCAAAATAAGTTTATACAATCACACTTACATGAAAACGAAAGTGAGGAGAGTGGTACGAAGATCAAGGCAAGTTTAAATATTTACTACAACTTTTATCTTTCATATTGTAAAGCCAGACAAAAAAATAGTGTCCTGTGGTGTCTACCAAAATATAGGCTTTGTCATTTCACTAATGATATGTCATCACAAAGAGTTTTAATGATTTAGTGAAAGGCTAGATAGTTGTAGTTAGGGAGATAGATAGTAAGCAGATATACAAAATTAAATAGCAAAGAAGAATATTTAGTTGAAACTTCAGGGAGTTTGGGATAAAGCTAAGATATGCAATGCTGGATGTATTATTTATTCTCTGTGACTTGAATTTTCCATAGTTCTCTCAGTCCGATCACATGAGTTTTCTTTTGAACTTATCAAGTTATATGGAAATCGTGTTCTAGAGGTAACTAAAACCAAATACTCTTTATTATAGACATATTGCTGTCTTTAACAGTATAAATTCTAAAATGACATTAGGGATTGGATTTCACAAATTTTTATAACTGCTCAATTTCTTCTAATAATGACATGGCAATCTAACATCATATTAAACCACTTTTCTTGAGTAGTCTCTTCAGTGATGTGATTGCCGTTGTTTGATGAAGACAACAGTTTCCCATAGTCCACAAACAGACACTTAACAAACAAAATATTCCTTGTGATTAAAGTCTAAAACTGATCAGAAATTTACATTGTGAAACAATGATATTTTCCTTTCTTATTAGTTCTTTGAGAATTCTTTTTTATTATTTAAATTAATTTATTTTTATTTAAATTTTTATATATTAGATTTTGATCAAATTTTCCTCCAACTCATCTCAGATCCCCTACCTCTTCACCCATCCAACTTCGTATTCTCTCTATCTCAAAAATAAAACAGAAAGAACAACAAAACAAAAGAAAATCAAAACAAACAAGCAAATTAAAAAAAAAAACCAGTAAGACAAAAAAATACTAAAATGAAAAGTATGCATGTGTGCATGAACACTTACACTCACTCACTCATACACCATCAACATGGAGTCTGTTTCCCGTGTTGACCAATTACTTCTCAGCATAGAGCCTACCCTGAAGTGTGGTTGATATGCTCAGTGGCACTCCATCGGAGAAAACTGACCTTTCCCTATTCCAACAGATATCAATTGCAAATAGCTTCTTGGTTAAGGGTGGGACTTTTCATCTACTTACTTTCTCAGTGCTGGGATTTAGTCTGGTTTGGACCTGTGCAGCTCTTGTGCTTGCTGCCTCAATCTCTTTTAGTTCATATGTGCATCAGTTCTCTTGTGTCTGCAAGACACCATCTCCTAGGGGATATCGCCACCCAATTCTGCCCTAGTTGCTGGCCATCAGAGAAAACTCTTGCGACCAGAATCCCACACCAAAAACCCCCATTGGACCCTGCAAACTACAAGACCCACACCCTACACCAATACCCATCTGCCTGTGACCCCAGTAACTTTTTGAGACAAGTAATCTGCCAGCTCCCATTGGACCAAGAGTGGCTTCTTGAGACAAGGAATCTTCCAGCTCTCGCTGGACCAAGAGAGGCTTCCTGAGACACAGAATCCACCAGTTCTGACTGGAACAAGAGCCCTGATAAAATCAAGAGTGGCACTCTGAGTCACAGAATCAGCTAACTTGGATTAGGCCAAGAGCAGCTCCCTGAGATACAGAAACTCCCTGCTCCAATTAGACCAAAAGCTAGGATTGGACCCAGAGGAGCCCCCTGAGACACAGACACAACAAGCACAGAGTGGACCAATAGCAGTTATTCAGACACAGGCACCTCTTGCACCTATTAGAGAAAGAGATGGGCAGACGTCAGTGCAAAAATACGTACAACATAATGAGAATTTCATATAATGACTTTGATTATATTCAGTCTTCTTCCCCCAACTCTTCTCAAATCCATCCTCCTTTGCTTCCCACACATTTTTGTCTTTTTCCCCCCATCAAGGCCAATTTGTGTTGTCCAAATAATCCTGAACATGTGGCCTTATACTAACATGATTGACTTATCAGGTGACAACACTCGTGGAGAAAACTAACCCTTTCTCCCCCATCAGCTAACACTTATCACTAGCTCTTTGGCTTTGCTTGGAACTTCCTGGCCAACTCACTTCTCCATGCCGTGATTTGGTTTGACTTGGGATTGCACAGTCTTCTCATGTTGTCATAACAGCTGTAAATTTACATGTGCAGCTTCCTTGATACATCCAGAAGGCACTGTGATTGTAAAAATACCTTTGACACAGCCAGGTTCCACCCAGCCTGTCAAATACTCTTGAATAGGGGAGTGAGGGTTGAGAAATAATAGATATGAAAAATAGAGAAGTAGATGTAAAAGAAAAAGACAGAGACATAGAATAGGTTCAGGATGGTTCTGAGTCAATACCACAGTTGCCCTGCATTTATTAACCTTTTTATAACCAAAGCAAGGAGGGCAAAAGACCTCCCCCTCTCAAGGACATCATGGTTCAAAGTACAACCAAGTATAAACACCACCTTAACTCTTAAGACACCTGGTAACCATGCCTTTGTCCATACATCCTGTTATCCAGTTTTAAGGGGTAAAGACAAGCTTGAACTCTCTTACCTTGAGTCAGGATCGAAATCAAGCCACGAACTGGAGTCCTTTGTGGGCTCCCACAAATTCTCCCCTTTTTTAAAAAAAATATTTTGTAAAGGTCCCCTGGAGCCCTCAGATGACTATGCCTGTCATAGGCCGCCTTTTGAACCATCTAGTCTTACCCATAATTGGCACATGAATTCTATCATCCATGTCCTGTCTTAGGTTGAAAGGTGTTAAAATGGACTTACCCATCTTTGACTATCAGCCTCTGGAAAATTTCAAGGGAGGGTGCAGAGTTTAACTCTATGCAGCTCTAAATCAGACACATGCTCCCATGGCTACAACACCTCCCAATAAATGAATAAATGAATAAATGATGACTAAGATGGAATGGTGTAGCTACAGTTTTCTCTCCAGGTCCCGCCAAGCCCTGGCAGTCTGGCAGCCCACTTATAAAATAATCACTCAGACGCTTATATTATTTAAACTGTTTGACCTAAAGGCTCAGGCTTCTTGCTAGCTGTTTTTATATGTTAAATTAACCCATTTCTATTAGTCTATAAGTTGCCATGTGGCTCGTGGCTTACCGCTACCTTACACCTCGCTTGTCATGGAAGCGGCTGGCAGCGTCTCCCTACCTCAGCCTTCCACTTCCCAGAATTCTCCTCTCTCCTTGTCCTGCCTATACTTCCTGCCTGGCTACTAGCCAATCAGTATTTTATTTATTAACCAATCAGAGCAACACATTTAACATACAGAACATCCCACAGCAGAATGGCCATTTTAAATTGGTTTAGGATGTCTACAGAAGTTTTAGCTGCATCAAAATCCAACTTTGCCTTTTTTTAAAATCAGTAATCTCCTGATGCAACTTCATCAAATTTATGGACTCATTAGCATCATACCAAATTCCTCTCAGATGAACCCTAACCTTTTCTCATCCAGTAACATTTTCATAGTAAATAGAAGTGGTTACAAGCATCAGCAGCTTAACACCATAATTCTAGTGTGATTATTAATCATTACCATAATCTCCTCCCCTTCCCAGACTGCAGGATGAAACATTGGAGGGTCAGAACAGAGGTTCAGTAAATCTTACTTCAACTCCTCTGGGAGAGTGTCAGCAGCTACAATATCATCAGGGCTGGCATTCCTTTGATCCATACACTGCACCATCCACTCAGGCAGTCATCAAGCATCATTTTCTTTCTGTAAAAAGACGTAAACATGCCCTCCTCCCCATATTAAGACAGAGTCAGGGTCCTTCCATAATCCAGTGAAAGAATCCTTCCATTTCACCTGAGCAAAAGTTGCTTGAGTGCCATCATGCCAAAATCTATCTGCAGCAAATTGCTCATGGGCATCCGTATTCAAAAAAAATTAAAGTAAATAAGGCATAATTTAATGCATTATGTGATGACTGAGGGTCTAATGCTCCTTTTTTATTTTATTTTTTGAAGTTGCACCCTGAGACTACCATGGGCTTGCTCAATGTTACATTGTCTTGAGGATTATAAGGAATGCGAGTTTTGTGTTCAATTTTCCAGTGAAAACGAAATTGCTAAAATGCTTTAATAATATATTTGGAGTCACTATCAGTTTTTAATATCTTTGGTGTCTCCATATGTGGAACATTTCAGGCAATGAGCAATTACATGCTTGGTGGATTCTCCATGTTGTGCACTGGCCATCAAATATCCTGAGTAAGTATCAATTGTCACAAGCACATATTTTAATTTGCCAAATTCCACAACATGAGTAACATCCTATAAATAATTAGAAAGAAGGCCTCAAGGATTTAGCACTAAGTGAGGCACACGCAAATACTGCAGGCACACATCACATTACTTTACAATCTGACCAGCAACTTCCCCGGTAAGGCCAAATTGTTTCCTTTAACTTCTGCTGCTTTGGTGATGAAGGGCATGTGACCGTTGAGCCAGTTCTACTTGGGACAGGGTGACCATCTGTGTTAGCTTATCAGCTGATGCATTATCATCAGCTAGGAGGGGGGTAGGAAGATTGGAAAGAGCCCTAATATGACTCACAAAGCATGGCAACTTTCTTTGATGGATGGCCTCTTGAATTTGCTGAAACAGCATCCTAACCTGACCATTACTAGTCCCAATATAGGGATCATTCTATATAACTTGAAGGGCTCTAAAGTTAAAATGACTATCAGTATAGAAATTGATGAATTATTTACAAAAATCTGGAAAACCATAGTCACAGCTCATAATTCTACTGTCTGAACTGAAGCTGGAGCTGTTTGCACTACATAATCTTTACCATTAATAACATAAGCAACTCTTCCATTGGAGGAACCATCAGTAAAAACCAGCATAGCATCTTTTATGGGATCTTTCATCACAACTTTAGGAAATATAAAGGAATGCTTTTGGGAAAATTACAACAATTGATCATCTGGAAAATGATTATCAATTTGGTCCAAAAACTGAGCAAAAGCAGTTTCCCAAGAATCATTATTTTGAAATAACCAATCAACTTGTTATTTAGTAAAAGGAACACTGATCACACTTGGTTCTCTACCAAAATATTGCCCAGATTCAATCTGGTTTTGCAGCTACTGCTTCATAATAAGGGTTCAACACTCAGGCTGGGGAGACAGGCAGTTGCAAACACAAAAATGTCCCATCTTGCCATAACACAGCTGTTGGAGTATGTCACGTAGAAAGCACATAGGTTTCCCATAGTCAACATAGCATACTTGCTGATGTTGAATGGCATGCTCCACCTTAGCCAACACCTGTCCAGCATCATCTGTAAGAAGCAGCATCTGTAAGATACCTAGGGGAACTAGGATCACCATTCCCCTTAAGAATCTCACCAAGGGTCTCAAGATCTCCCATAGACAACTTCAAATAAGTCCACAGCCTTTGAATATTCCCCAATAATTTTTGAAAATCATTCAAAGTTTACAAGCTGTCTTTCCTAATTTCTAATTTCTGAAGCTTAATTTCCTTAAGACACAAAATATGTCCCAAATACTGAAAAGGCGGCTTTCTTGGCACTTTCTCCAGAACAATCACCAACCTTGCATGGGCAAGACCCTGCTGAAACTGTCCACATGTTGCAAGCATAACGCCTTCATTTTTTTTATGGGCAAGCAAAATATCCATATAATGAATAATATAAACTTGTAGAAATTGATCTAGCTCGGTCACCATTCAGCCTAGAGTGCTGTCTGCCTCATGTCGCCCCTGGGAGCCCAGACTCCACCAAACATAAGCGACTCTGATGCAGCCTGTGCCCAGGCCAGGTGTGCCTGTGTGTGTGTGTGTGTGTGTGTGTGTGTGTGTGTGTATGTGTGTGTGTATGTATGTGTGAGCGAGTGTGCCAGTCAAGCGATCCATTCACAGTGACAGTGTGGCCAAAGCTCTCCCGCCCAGAGGCCTGTGGCCCTCTTCCGAGATGGGACCTGCCTCTGCCACTGCTTTGCCCTCAGGAGCTTGGAGACAACGACCTCCTCTGTCAAAGCCTGGTCTCTCTGGAGCATCTTCTAGCCATTGAACACGGAGAAACAGAGACTCCATCTATGCTGACAGGACCCCTGGGCTATTCTCATCCAGCCACTACAGTAGGAAGAGAAGTCCCCTTCTGAGAAGAGGGGACCTACAAAGACTCTAATTTTTGTCAAAGGGAAGCTACTAAATCTCTCAAGCCCTTCAGCTCATTCTTAGTCTAATCACAAAGTTTCCGTTTCTCCAACTCAGCTTTATAGTCAGGATCGAACTGATCATCATCAAACAAGTTTGGAAAGGTGTCCATATCTAGTGGCTCCAACAACTCCAGACCCAGTTTAGGCCTGCATTTTCAGTACTTCCAGATCATTCACTCAAACTCACGCCATTACTCATTCAAACCCACACTATACACCCAGATGTTCACACTTTCAAACTACTTCTCAGACCTAAAAATAAATAAATAAATAAATAAATTCAAACCTTCCTAACTTAGATACTTGCTGCAGCTCTAACTTTAGCTCCTCTGGCTTTTTAAAATATCTTTAAACAGCTGTCTACTCTTACCCTGTTGTATATTTAGAATTTACTACTGAGTTACTCACTGCACTTACACTTTTGACATTCTGAGCACTTCCTTCAAATTGCAGTGTCCTTCACTGTATCCCCTGTATCCAGATCCACTTTCTGGGGGCCATTTGTTGGGTCTCACCCAGCCTGTTGAGGAGTCTTGAATAGGGAAGGGAGTGAGGACTGAGAAATAATAGATATGAAAAATAGAGACATAGACATAAAAGATAAAGACAGAGACACAGAATGGTTCGGGAGGGCTTTGAGTCAATACCACAGTTGCCCTGAGTTTATTACTCATAGTATTTTTATACCCAAAGCAAGTGGGGCAAAAGACCTCCATCTCTCAAAGACATCATGGTTTAAGATACAAACAAGTGTAAGCACATCCTTAATTCTCAAGACACGTGGTGGACCTTTGGCCACACATCCTGTTATGCATCCTTGGGAAGTAATTACACCTTTGGCCAAACATCCTGCTATCCAGCCTTAAGGGCTAAAGACAAGCTTGAACTCTCTGACGTTGAGTCTGGATGGAAATCAAGCCACAAACTGGAGTCTTTTGTGGGCTCCCACAGACACTAAGCATTTTAAGTTTTAAATGGCTTATACATGTTTTTTTTGTATTTCTGTAATGATTAAAAAATGTCTAACTGCCATTTTGTCTGCTTATTTGTTTTATAAGACTGCTCTATTTTCCACTACTCCAACCTACGTGCCTATTTTTCCTCACAATTCACAGACAATTTTAAATCATGAAATCAATGTTTTCTTTTTATCAGGTTAAGTTTGGCACGTCACATGTTCACTCCTCTTGTCACATTATCAATGTTTAATGGATATTTAATGAAGGGAGAAAACATTTTAAAATATAGTAAAACTGATGTTTAATTTTATCTGACCAGCTTAAAACATATGGCTTTTATGATTTTAGCAAACATCTAGTTTTTGTATTTCAAACCAAATAAAGTACTTCTCCCATGGGTCTTGGACAGAACTTTTCCAGCTGTTTCAATGCTGCATAGCAAAGTCCTGACAGCTCTTAGAGCAAGAGTCAATGTTAGTTAACAACCCACGTGCATCCGCAACTATTTTATTTCATCACACTGACAACTCACGTTCCTTCTGCTCCTATTTCCTCTGCAATTAGTGCTGCTGAGTCTCGGAGCCATGCCTATAAATCCTTTTGAGTTGTTCACTATTAAATCCTCCTCAACATTGTCTAATTAGCTCTTAATAAATCCTCCAGAGCACTAAAGCATAGACACATTTCATTGGGATGCAATGGGAAAGAGGATACACAGCTTTCGCTGCTGTAAGCAAACCTTCCTCTTTACCCTCAATGATGCAGGTAAGTTTGATAAGTCCACTGCTCAGCTCCCCCTGGGACTCAAATCATATCCACTGTTTTCCACACACTCTATTGTACAATCATAAACGAGAAGCTACAAGACAGGAAAAACTGCTCACAGGCCACAGTGTGGTCCCCAAGATGTCATATAGGAGACTAGCTGTTTCATGGATGTGTTCTGAGAAACACTTTTCTGGGGTCTTGACAAGCACTACTTTGATTTCCTTCATTGGCCTGATTTGATCTTTAATTTGTTTGCCTGAAAGCAAATGATTAAGTTGTAGTAGAAAATAGACGATGAATATGTTCTCATTTTAATCTTAGGTATGGTACGTATCTTCACTCTGTGTCTCTATTGCCTTTTGAGAGAATTTTGCTATGACCAAAGAACCTTAGAAATTTTAGAACTGCAAGAAGCATTAATGTCTAAAAAGTTAGATCCTTCTCTTTCGGAGGTTCTTCCACAGATGCTAGGAAACAAAACAAACAAACAAACAAACAAACAAAAAGCCAGTCTATGCTGTTAGGATGTCAGGATGACTTTGCCATCCTTTGATTAACGTCAAGGTGACTGAGTCTCTGCTTAGGAATAATAACATAAACAAACCCGCAGTGTGCTCGGGTCCACTTTGGAACGGTGCAGTAGGTTCTTAATCTGAAAGCAAGAAGGTGAAGAAGTTTGAGGTTATATTCAGATCCAAAGACTTTTGGGTATGTAAGGCTGGAGATCTTAGTCAAGATCACAGGCATATAATATGCCATGATCCTGATGATAATACATATACTGCACCGAAGGGGAGCTGAGTACTGTTTCAGAAGGATAGGAGAAAACATGTGGTTATTAATACTTTCTGGATTTATTTCTTTCCACATTGACAATGAGGTTCAAATTCAGGGTTTTGTACATGCTAAGTAAGTGCTCTACCAACAACCTACATTTCAAGACCCCAAAACCATTTCTGTAAATATTTCACACAGTCTCAAAAATTTAAATATCTTGAGTATTTATTTTAACATGTTATTGTCATTTTAAGATGACAATTAAAATTTTAATTAACTTGATGTCCCTATAGATATTATACATTTTTGTTTTAGGATACTAACAAAGACATATTCCTGTATATTGTGAGAAAAATAAGTCTACCACTTAGTTTGATTGTGATGACAGATACTTTCACATACTTATTTTTTGTGCTAAAAAATATGATTTATGTTCTTCTGTTCAACTTTACCTCAAAGTTTCTAAACAGCTGAAGCACATTCAATGGTAAAGTCCTAAATGTGTATTATATTAAGTCAGCACGGTGTTCAAATTTGAAAAAAAAAGATTACAAAACATATAAGGTGGTTTTAGTTCTTTCAAATTATAAAGAATGATCATAGTTCATCCCCACCTTTATTTTTTCAGAGTTCTGGTAAATAATGTAAGTTTGATTTTAAGAAATGACTAGACTTGAATCATTTGAGAAGCAGGACATAATATTTCAGAGGATGAAAAACATCTTGGATAAAGGACTTGAAATGGGATTGAATTGGGATATTTGAGAGTTCCTGTAAGATGATTTGGATAGAAGAGGAGGAGAACTCAGACCAAAGTAATAAGAGATGGAACATTAGGGAGATCCTACACGCTTGAATCCATAGTACCGACAGGGCTTGGAATGTGGCTGGAAGTGGGGAAGTGAAGAAAAATCTGGAATCAAAGAAGAAAAGAATGAACTTGGAGACAATGGAAGGAGACTATCCTAAAGGTTATAGCAGATGTAAGAAGATGTTTGCTTAGGCTCAATGAAGCAAACCAGAGGACAATGGATGCTCTGTGCCTGGATCACAATTGTCTCCGAGGAGATGTGGAGTTAGAAGAGGGTTGCTTCTCTCTTGAATTCACAGTAGTATAAACACATTCTCCTCAGAAGCCAGAGGAGCAACATTATTTCACTATGAAATTCACAGAATCTGGAATTCTTTGCAAGAGGAGTGGATTTTGCATTTTCTCATTATTGTGAGAAATTATATGGTTCATATGTTTAGAAGAATAATAATTACCACTGCAAAACAAACAGAAGAGAGCTACGTTTTCAGTAAGATGCTTTTCAATAGCACAAGCCTGAAATTTACATGATATTAATGGTATTTTCAGCCTATATGTCAAAATCATAGTAGAGGCTAGTGACATTTCTTAGAAAGTCAATTTGACCCAGGTTGATGGCCTGGGTCAATTGGTTTTGCTCATTTTTTGTTGTTTTGTTTTGTTTTGTTTTGTTTTGTTTTGTTTTTCCCTATTTGGCAGTACTTATAGAATGCTGTTTCAAATTCAATTCAGTATCAATTTTTTAAAAATGCATCTAAAAGCAGAAATGCTGCTCTTATTTTGCCTAATAGACGATGTTGAACAAGCTCACAAAGAGAAAGCATGCTTTTTACAGAATATGCTCTGATTTAGGTCAATTGTGCACGTGGGAGGGCCGCATCCTGCAGATTGTGAGTTTGTTGAAATCGTCAAGCCATTTTTTCACATTTTTTTTATTGAAGTTTTTTCCCACTATTTGAAAACCCAATGGGACTGTGGTGGAACTGAGAAATGTAACCCATATGTTTTGGAACCTTTTACAATTAAATCAGCAAATTACTATCTACAATGTTTTAAGTGCTTAAAATGTATTTTATAAACACACATACCTACATAAGAAAATAGAGTAGAATTCAGAGGATTATTTTTTGGCTAAACATCTTACATCTAAACATTTAATTTCCTTTTAGCCTTGGATAGCATATTAGCCAAAAACACAATGCAATGATTTTTACGAGCAATGTTCAACTTTAAAGCCATGAAATACAACTCACTGTTTAAAAGGAAAGATCTTTTGCTCGTTGCTCATTTATCTGTCACTGATTCATTGTCCAAACATGTATTCCTGTAATCAAACTCAGCTAAGGCAAGACAGTCAGATAACATGGCTGTGCTATCATTCTACCGATATCTACAATTTGTTTGTAAAAGGTATGAGCATTTGGTGTTTTACATGCTAATTATAGCATCTGATGAGTGAGTATTTTGTCCTATCACACTTAAGCTAGAAGTACATTTTACACTCTCACAGTAATACTTGAGACAAGTTGATCTTTCTTTCTTTCTTTTTTCTTCATTGAGTAGCACCAACTAGTATAATCTCAGCGGCTTGTGTATGGATGGCATAGAGCTGGCAATTAAGGGAAAGTAAGTAATCCCAGTTTGCTAGAAGAGGAATCTACCTGTTAATTTGTCTTCATTCAGGACACTGCAGCAGCTGAGAAGGCTTCCCTTTTCTAGGGGCACCCCACATTGAGTGAGTCCTTCTACTGCTTTTAACTCCCCAAGGGGGTGCTTTCCTTTTCCCACCTACACTTGGGATGCTGGAGCCTTCCTCTTCCTTTTCAGTTGCTTGGCTAACATTTTCACAAATGTGCTTGACAGTGGGGCTTATTTACTCAAGCGACTTTAAAACTGATCACTACAGTAAATTACAAACTGTTGAGGTACAAAAGAGGATTATTTTATTCCTAAAGACACACATTTAGCTGCTGCAGAAGGAAAGAAACATTGCCTACACACTTTAGAAAATGCTAATTACTAAGGAAATGTCCTTAGAACTTCTATGCTTATTAACCTATGTGAGAAAATTTGCTACAATCCCTATTACTATAAACACAATTTGCAACTGCCCTCCTCAAAAACAGAGTTTTTAATTCCCAGGGAGCTTCCATTTTCATTCTCCTACTCTAGGAACATAAGATCTCATTGTTTCTGTCTCCATATTTACTGCTGATTCCATTAGAGGGGTAGATGCTTGCTATGTGAGAATGTAATTACGCATGTACTGCTGCTGCTGTGTAGAGATAGCACTCTATTTGTGAAAAAACAGAAGAAAGCCATATGGTTTAGATTCTTGAGTTGTGTATTATGAAATTATTTGCAGCCCCACCTTTCACTTTCACAGTGAGAAAAATCACAGGGGATGTTTGCCCAAGCATGTAGTTTAAGTGAAGAAAAAATAAAGCTGAAGTGAACTAATAAATTTGGAATGGTCCTCCATCAATGTCAAGACTAGTAAGCTCTGTGAAGATGTGGACTCTTAGTCTGACAAAGGGATCTGCAGTGTGACCCTTATAGGGATGCTTCAACCTTCCTGAGCTTAAGCTTCTATGTCTAACAGAAAAGTCAGACTGCTGAATTTTTATTTTCAGTTTTATGAAAAATGCTTGAAATATATCGAGCATGCAATAAAGACTGTGAATATTTTTCTTTCTCTTCCAATCATGCTACCTTATGTAAAATAACACTTCATTATCCTTTTTCATAAAAGGTTAATTACAATCAAAGTAAAGGTTATATGCAATATCTTGTTAACACCCTATAATTGCTAATTTTAGAATAAGATCAATTATTAGAAGACTTGAGTAATTACCAAATGGATTATTTAGATACACTAAAGTTCAGTGCATCAAAAGTTATGATATTAGTAAGCTTTCAGAGCATTACCAACAATATTCAGATGGTGGTCCAGTGAATACACTCTTTCTTATTTGTTCAATTGAACTGAAAACTTATGTCTACACAGAAACCACTCATGAATGCTTATATAGGCTTTACTTATTGCTGAGACTGAGAAGAGCAAATAAAATAGAAGCAAATTATGTCCTTGGGTAGGAGAGAAGATGAATGCTCACAAAATGGAACACTGTTCAATGAAGTCACATTCATTATGGACTACAGAGAAATTAAAGAATAGTGCTTTAGGGCAATTGTAGATAAGGGATTAGTAGATAGACACAGCACTGAGGATTTTTAGGGAAGTAGAACTACTCTGCATGCTATGATACCATGTTACCCTAGTGCTAAACAGGCACAGTCACACAACTCTCATAATCTGTATACCATAAAAGAATGAACCCTAATGTATACTATGAATTTAGAAGTACTAAAGAAATGTTTATAGCAAATCACTGATTTTAATAATTTCATCTACTTTAACATGGGATGTAATTCATGGTGTGTGTGTGTGTGTGTGTGTGTGTGTGTGTGTGTGTGTGTGTGTGTATCTGTGTCTGTGTGTGTCTATACACTTACTAAGGAGTGTAAGGTAAGTTTCTATTTTCATTCAGTGTTGTGGTGAATCTACAACTAAAACTGTATATGGCAGACTCAAAACATTTCATACTTTTCTAAGGGGAGGATTTTAGTTGTTTTATAAAAATGAAATCAGCTTATTTTTTAAAATGAAGATCTACAAATTGGTCCAATATGAATAAATCAATAGTTTTTGAGGAAGCAGAAGACATTTGATACTCCACCATGGAGAGGCAAGAAAACATGTCTTAGTACTTATGAGCACATGGATAATATTAGAGTCATTTGGCTCAGTATTAAAATAAGTTTATGGAGTCAACACGTTTGAGCAGAAACATGGCAAGGAACACAGCCCTCTATTCAACATGTTCCATCTGAGTCTATCTGCACAATAGAATGTTAGAGAAAGCCTGCCCTCAGAATACTATACTCTTGTATATGAGGTGTCCCTTTTCACCTCATTCAGAGAGAACAGAACATAAGCTACTGGGAACTTACAATGCAGCAATTGGTTATAAATAGTATTTTTTCCATCTACAGAGAACCAAAGGACAGATAATGATCTATGCTATGAGAAAAAAGGCAAGCAATATTTCACAGTCTCAAGAAGGCTAAGAGTCATTCAAAACTCAATTTTAATGGCTCCTATATGATGGTCTTAACATTTTCTTGGTCTATAGTAATTCAAAGCTGCAGCATTCACACAGTTGTGTAGCTTGATGTGCTTAAGGGGACCCCTGGCAGTAGGATCAGATTCCATCCCTGGTGCATGAGCAGGCTTTTTGGAGCCCACTACCTATGATGGGACACCTAGAACAACCTAAGGCGGGGGGCGGGGAGGGGGCTTGAACCTGCCTCCACTAAATGTACCTCCCCATGGGAGGCCTTACCTTCTTGTAGGAGGCAATGGGGGGAGGGGGAGGATGGAGGGGAGGGGGAGAGAAGAAGGGGATCTTTGACTGGCGTGTAAAATGAATAAAAAAATTTCTTTTTTTTTTATTTTTTGTTTTTCAAGACAGGGTTTCTCTGTGTAGAATTTGGAGCCTGTCCTGGAACTCACTCTGTAGACCAGGCTGGCCTCGAACTCACAGAGACTCACCTGTTTCTGCCTTCCCGAGTGCTGTTATTAAAGGCGTGTGCCACCACCGCCCGGCAAAAATTTCTTGATAAAACATAAATAAAGATAAAGCACATGACTGTGATGAAAGCTGAACTGATAATTTAAGATAAGCAAAGCCCCAGTTTACAGTTTGATGTGGAGATTATAGAAAAATGTTTTTAACTGAGAACCTACTACCTATGAGACATTTTTATAAACACTTTATGTGTATTGGGAGCCGTGGATGGATGAATGTAAAGGACTGAATGAAGTGAATGTCTTTTTGACAGAAGCTTTCTACAAGATAGAGCTATTGACAGTTGATGGCTGCAGAGGGAGCAGAGTGACTCTGCTTTGGGTATGTGACTGCTGGAAGGATGCTCATTCCATACTGGACATCTCTCTCAGAAGTTATGCCTGGTGTGGGTAGGACTAACTAGATTCTGGGGTTCTTAATGACAATAAAAAGTAAGACACAAAGCTGGAAGGAGGACAGAGTAGGTGACATTAAAGAGAGCTGGAGGGAAGTTATGGTGAATGGATATGATCAAAATACATTGTATACATGTTCTTTCTTTTTATTTAGCCTGTTTCTGTCTTTTATATTCACTAAACCTGAATGAACTCCAACTTAAGCACATTTCTGCCTTTCTTCAGCTCCTGCCAATTCTACTTTCTGCTGAAAGACTCACACTCACAAGTGTTATTTTTGCCTTGTTTTTATGTGCTAAAATCTTCAGAGCATTTCCAGAAATAACAGTTAACTTTTGTTCATTCCACCTTTTATTTATTATACTTCTCTACATTCTGCCTTCCATGCAAAAAAGTTTCCTTCAGCCAATGAGGTGGCAGACAGAGACTTTGCTACTTGTCTGCATGTGCCTCTATTCAGTAGCTAGACTAATAGGAGCCAAGCTCATGATGAAGATGCTGTGGTTATCTAAAACTGTACAAATGGCAACCTGAGGCTGGGATGTTGAGACCCGGATAACACTCAGCAGTAGGAAATTCTACGCAATTATAATTTACGAAGGCAGCCACTTAACTGTAAACTAAACTCTACTGTGTTTCTCCCTATGTAGCTCCACACACACCAGCTTTGTTAAGGAAGCTGGAGGGACACTTTTAATAGTCATTTGTAAAATTCCTAGGAATGCATTAATCTTTTTGTCACTCTCTACTTCCTTTGGCTTTTTGAGAACAGCTGTATCCTTGGCTCAAGCTAGCCAGAAACTCCTTATGTAGTCCAGTATCTCACTTTTCTGGGTGCTGGGGCTATGGGCATGCACAGTCAAACCTGACTAGATGTGTAATCACGTAAAAGGAAAATTATTAATAGTGAATTTACTTAAATTCACATTTATACTTCAATTGAAACGCTGCTATAATTTCACAAAAACTAAATTTTACATGGTATATGGCCAAACATGTATTATCCGAAATATTAATTTTTGTAGTAATGTATACAATTAAATTTCAATCAGCATGTAGCATGTTATAAACCATCTTGATATTTTCAAACAAAATGCGTTTTTATGATTCTCCTTCCCTACTTACCTCACACCTCCTTCTTCTCTTTCCCCTGGAGTCAGCTTCCCCTCTATTCAGGTTCATTTACTCTTTCATGTCCCATGTGGTCCTTGGCTTGCCCCCATTCTATCCCATCATCTAAGTTTATACTCCCCCACCTTCTTGTCTAGAGTAATTTCAGACTTTACCCACATTTACACCAGCCTACAAATATACATAAATACACTATAGGCTCTGGTCAGCACATGAGGGAAAATGTCCTTTTCGTCCCTGGAAGTGTTTAATTCAGGTTTAGGAGATCATGGGAATCATTGACAATCAATATATGTTCTTTAATGAAAAATCTTTTCTTGAGATTAAGCCTCCTTCTAAATGCATGGAAAATGATTGACTTAGGAACATACATGTAAGCTGGAGCAAAGTTAACTGAATGACCCCCTTCCATAATCCTGAGGGAATGTAATGGACAATTCACATTCAAGTGAGCAGTGAGATAAATAAACTATATCTTTGTATAAAATGTAAATGTTTTAACAGTTTAAATGATCTGAAAAGTAAAACGCACCACAAGTAATTCCAGAATTGTTGATATTTTGTTTCATGATAATATTTGAGAGTATCACCTGGACACATCAACATTTGAAATGAGATCACCGTTGTGGTATAGCTTGAAATGAGACAATACACTGGCATGGATTTAAACTGTTACGATAGCAGTTAAACATTTTATACACCAAATTAATAAACCACTTCATTCTCATTGGTGGAACTGACTTTGTGGACAGAGATTTATTTCCCATATTTTAGGCTTTTTGTGAAAAAATATAAAAAAATTAAAAAACAAAATTTACAAAAGTCTGGAATGGTTAATAAGGAATTAGTAACTGTTTACAAAATGCTTACCTGTCAGCCACACAAACACATCTCTTTACGATCAGTGAGGACTGATTAGAAACTGGCGATGGAAAAACATCAACTCCATGTAAACAAAGAAAATGCCTGAGTTTTCACTGAAGAAAATTGAAATCATTCAATTTCTTGATGTAGAGTAACTGGAAAAACAGCTCAGATTCAGAATTTGACCCCACAGAAGGCAAACTGAAAGTATGCAAGAGCATTCACATTACTAAATTGAAAACCACATGTGTGCTAGACTGTTTAATGTAAGAAAGTTCAGAATGCCATCACAAAGCCTCAGTTCTTAAGCTCATGTAGAGAAGACAACAGAAATGCTTCAGCAATTTCATCTGCTTAACCATAATTTTGAATTTGCACAGGAAACAAAGTGACTATTTAGTGGATGTGTAATTTTCACAATCTATGAAGAAGTGTCTTATTAAGAACAGAAGACAGTTGCTGAGAGGCACATGTCCTTATAATAAGTGTTTTGACTTCATGCTAATCGTTTCTCACTGTCACTGGTGGACAGCAAAAATTTCGGCCGTAACTCCCAATCACTGTTAGTCAAAAAGAAAATGAATAAAGAGCTCACTAAATTTGCAGATGGAACTCCAGGGTTTAGACATCACCAAACTCTAAATCAGCTGATTTCAGGTGAGTTTTCTTCACCTTTGTAATTTTGAGTAGGAACTGTAAGTTTATTAGTTTATTTCTTTCACTCACTGTGAAAAAGTTGAATAAAACATAGTAGTTTTGCTTCTGTCTTGCTAACTGATGGTGAAGATAAGGTCCATTGTCAGTCTTAGATAAGAGTGCTGTGGGATGGTCTGTATGTCAAACATGTTGCTTATTGGTCAATGAATAAAACACTGATTGGCCAGTGGTCAGGCAGGAAGAAGTATAGGCGGGACAAGGAGGAGAGAATTCTGGGAAGTGGAAGGCTGAGGAGACACTGCCAGCCGCCACCATGACAAACAGCATGTGAAGATGCCGGTAAGCCACAAGCCATGTGGCAAGGTATAGATTTATAGAAATGGATTAATTTAAGATGTAAGGACAGTTAGCAAGAAGCCTGCCACGGCCATACAGTTTGTAAGCAATATAAGTCTCTGTGTTTACTTGGTTGGGTTTGAGCGGCTGTGGGACTGGCGGGTGAGAGAGATTTGTCCTTACTGTGGGCCCGGCAGAAAAACTCTAGCTACACTAGGTTATCTCTAAGAAATCATAGTGACTCACATAAAGAAGAAGAGAAGAAGGTTAGATGTAAGGAATGAAAGAAGGAAGAACATAAGAAAGAAAAACTGGATATACATAGTAAAAATGTTGAACCTGAGATTCAAAACCACATTTTTCTTTTATGGAGAGAAAAAATAGTATTGGTATAATGTCTTAAGCAAAATAAATATAGGTCTTGAATGCTGTATAATCCCTACTCAGATTCAAACTTCAAGTTTTATGGGTTTTTTTTTTGTGTGTGTGTGAAGTATATCATTAAAACAGTAAGGAACCTACATGAAGAATATGTATTTTTAATTGACAAGTAATAACTATGTTTATTAATTGGCTACTGGTAAATTAAATATAACTACTAGTCAAGCTAAAAAGTAATATGATGACTGAGAAGTTTGTATTTAGGTTTTTAGAAACACATATTAATATATCAAGTGTTATATCAATATATTACTATTGTTATGTTAATATAATTGTAACATAAACACTGCTAAATTAATATATTAATTGTCTCATATATAAAACATATAATTAAAAAGAGATTATTAATTTTTTTATTAGTTTTTCTTTCTCTACTTTTCTTTTTATCACCCTTTTATTGAAAGTAGATTTTTTCTCACATAATATATCCTGTCTATTATTTCCCCTCTCTCTACTCTTTCCAGTTCCTCTCCACCTTCCCTCCCATCCACATCCATGCCCTTCCTGTCTCTCATTAGAAAAAATGGAATAATTTTGTACCCTCAGTTCTGGATGTTTACTTTTAGATGAAAAGAAGTACATGGAATCTGTCTTGTTACTCTGTAACTTACATTTGAGTTTTACATTTGAAGAGTCCATTGTTACATGAACAAGTGGATCAATGAATGCCAATATATTAATCTAACAAGTAATAACTGAGCCATAGTTCAGTGTTTGCTTTTATAAATTGGCAATATGTTACTTTCAACATCAAATTAAGGAAGGAAATATTCACATTACATGACAGTATTGTGAATTTTATCTCTGTAATCAAAAACTTGGGCATTATGAAGGATATACTGCAAATTTTATGTTTTGCCATTAATCAAACCAAAGTTAATAGTACTAAAGATACTCACTTTACATTTATTCATCCTTTTATGAACTTCACCAAGGTTGCCAGTGTTCATTCTTTCAATTTCATAGTAACTGTTTATTTTCTCTTATTATTGCTGTTTGGATTCTACTTCAGTGATTTCCACAAACATAACTTGGGTTAAGGCTAGACAGCTCAATGTCATGGGTCTGCCTTAATTATCATCTTATGCAATCTTTCACATATGATCAATGTCCTTGATGTAACACTATCTGGAAGAAATCTCCCTAAAGTTATAAAAGATAGAATTAGCTGCACACAGTTAAATCTCAATTGACGAGCGAATATCAGAAGTTAATCACACCATGCTTCTCTGAAGAGGTTCTAAAGGAAGTTGCGATTAAGGGCGAGATAACTCACGAAAGTATGAGGTTTCCGGGAAGAGGGCCGAGAGAAAGCGGTGAGTAATGCAATGATTTGACACCCAAGAAGGGTTGAATGTCAATAGGAAACCACCAAAGCATGGAATCTTGAAAAGAATATGGGATCTTGAAATATTTGGCCATCAAAATTTTTGAAAGTAGATGACATGGTAAGATAAGAAACTTTCCTGTGTCATTTGAGGAATGGGTAGAGGGAAAACAAAGAATAGAGGGAGTGAACGAGTAACAAAGATTCTGCTACACACTCTGCTCTTTCTACTTTTCTGTGTCTAGCATGACTCATCTGGTGTTTTTGGCTTTTCTTCGTGTGACCCTTTCCCATTACTGGCCACATTCTTGTACTTGTCTATTTCGACATTCAATATATGTCTTATAATGAAGATAATTGTTCTTCTAATGTATTCACTCATATTACCACTCTGTAATGCTTACCTAGTTCTAACTGCATTTTACCACTACTGGGTACTGAAATCTCAGTAATGACCTAATATGGTGGGGTTTCTGCCATTCATAGTAAATTTCTTTAATCATCTGTAGCAGCAGAGGCTGTATTAGTCAAGTGACCTGGGGGAACAACTAAACACCAAACCGTGGTGCTTCCATCACTAAAGAACATGGATTTCTTGTTACACCTGCAGATGTTGGGGTCAGACAAAATCATATGTATATATACATATATATGTACATATACATGAAATTTTCTATGTATTGATGTTTTGCATGTATATAGGTATATGTACCAAATATGTGTCTGGTGGCCTAGTGGGTCAGAAGAGGGCATTGGATCTCATAAAACTGGAGTTATGGATAGTTGTGAGCTCCCATGTGGGTGCTGGGAAAGGAGCTCTGGCACCCTGCACAAGCACCAGTGCCCTTAACCACTGAGTAATCTCTTCAGCCTAATTTTCTTCAGCCTTAATAACTTATTAGGAATTAGGGTTTCTTTTTGCTCCTGAAATACATATTTGTATTTTATTTTCTGTCTGGAAGGCTGTCCACATCTTTTATCTTTTCTTAGTATTTGACTTATTCATCGCAATGTCATAATCTACTATCTAAACATTTGTAGTATTATTTCTAACACATGTTAGGATTTCAAGAACATGGTCACTCATGTCTTGAATAACATGATCTAGTAGACTTGGGCTAGTGGAGAACTCTCAGCTAAAGGTCTGGGCTACATGACAGTTATGTGTTACTCAGCAAAGATGTGTTATAGAAAGCGACTCATTAGGTGATGCAGAAACAGTGCACGCTTACACAAACTAAATGACACCGCAAATGGTTATACGATGTTTGTGTTTTTGTGTATGTGTTCATGTGGGTGAATTTGGTCACACAGGTACCAGTGTGCACATATATAGGTGAGAGGACATCCTCAAGTGTCACCCTCCACCTTCCACTTTGTTTGAGAGAGAGTCTCTTGTCATTTGCCAGGGTGTATACTAGGCTAGCTCGCCAACTTCCAGGCCTAAGAGGTGCTGAGGTTACAGATGTAAACTGCAAAGCTTTGCTTTATTAGGATTTTGGAGATCTGATCTCAGGTCTTCATAGCTGCACGGGAAACACTTCACTCACTAAGCCCCTGGGTTATGTAGTTTCTTGTGGCCATCAATGAACGTTCTCTGGTTGACCAATACGTTACCAAGCATCATATAACTTTAAATATTGAAGGTAAGCATTTCATAGTATCCTTTAAAATATGACACTTCCAACCCATCCAAGTTGGTAATGAGAGACATCATTTCTCACCAGGACAAAGAGAAGTTTGGAGTAATGACTTACAGGATCTAAGCTGTGTGCTAGTCATCTATAATAGGTTGACATGGAAACACAGTATTTTCAGACTAATCAGTTTACTGTAGGACAAGTGCACATGAAGTTTTGAAATGTTAATTTTTGTGTATTTTCATGAATTTTATTGTTAGAAGCATTTTTACATTTAATAAAATATGCCTTGCATATTGTAATTTACCTCCATTATGTTACTGAATATGACTTGTACCATTTATCTGATCACTAAATTATACAGAAAAGAATGAGTTTTACTGGGTTATTAGAAAGAAATAGGTTCTGAAATGCACAAAAGTTGGGTAGTGTTAAAGTATGCTATGAGGAAGAGCTGAACATCAGGAGTTCATATGTGTTTTACTCAGACATTTAAATTATAGTCTACAGAGATCAGTGCTCTAATCATAACTTATGATGTGCTAAAGCCATGTTGTTTTATTTGTCGAGATTTATTGGACAAGAAAGTGATGAAAACCATCAACACTTATAAAACAATTATCTAAAACATATAAACAAATATGTTAGAAACCAAAAGAAACATTTATACATAAAGAATATTGAATTCACAAATCTACATATGCAAACTTTCAATATTTCATATATAAATATTGCTACTAGGTAGGCTTCCATTGAAAAAGCACTTTTGGATGGCAAGATTGCAAAAAAAAAAAAACACTGAGATGTTAGTAAAACTTGGTGTCCAAGAAGTTGGAAATCAGCAGTAAAGAGTCCAATCAAATCAGACTCTCCAATGTCAGGTCTGGGACTGTGCATCAGTGCAGTTTGATGTAGCTGTAGCTTAAGGACCCAAACATGGGGATAGCTACTCCAGCAAGATACTTTCACCAGAGTACATGTTGACCCGCTGATTTATTTATTTGAGAAATTCTCGCCATGAAAAATATCTCAGAACCGGGTACTCCCTGACATAGCACTGATTATGATTTAAGTAAGTAGTAACACACTGATTACAAAGTTGTTATATTTACCATGTGGTGATGAAGAAGCTGGGTGCGGACTCACTTTTATCTAATTAAAATACAAGGTGGTCATCAAGTGGAAAAATTCTTTAAAGAGCATTTGAATTATTGTACAAATTCAGTGCATCCCTGTATAAAAATTAAAAAAAAACAGTACTTATTCTAACTTTTAAGGATGTTTAGTGATAGCCAGAGTTATTTGATATTTTGGGTGAAGTTACTGATGTTAATTTATCTAGATATAGAAGATACAAAACATGTTTATATAACACGCATATAAGCAACCAACAATCATAAGTCAAACTGAAAGACTTCTGGGAACCTATATATTATTATGTATGAATAACCAGTATCATCTCAATGTTAGTGTGGTTAGTATATTCCTACAAACAGTTAAATATTCCTATCAAATATTTAAAATCCAGAAATTTATATTTTTGTTACTATAAATAACATTAAATTGCTAGAAAAAGCTACTGGTGAAACATTAGAGATAAATGTAGAAAGCATACCATTGATTTATTTATATTTAAACACAAGTTAAAACAATGTGAGTTTGATGGGTTTTCTTTAAAGATTCTTGTTCTGTTGCTGACAGTGCAACCCTGGAGTGTGGCTTTTGCACAGTATCAGCAAAAAATCAATCTAGGAGCACCGCTGACAGCCATCATCTGCATTGCTGTGAACTGAACCACAACTGGACATGGTGGCAGACACAACTGTGCTTATATGCAACTCATTAGAACCTTTGAGCAATTACATCCAATATGTTTTCTACATGCATACACATAGGAAGTCAACTTTGGTTTGTAAATTTTACCTAATTATGACTATAGAAAGAGAAAGGGTTTAATAATTTTCTACCTTAACAGCCCATGCATATATTTTTAATTAAGAATGTATAGTTTTGAAAATAATGTTAATTATATATTCTGCTTGTTGTACTTATAATGATGCAAAGGCATTCTTGATTCCAAAACACAAATGAGTAGTTGGGAGTGTGACTCGATGGTGAATGCCTCCCCAATATGCATGAAGCCAGGATTCAGTCCCAAACTGCCATAAACAGATAAAAATGAATAAAAATAAATGAACCAGTCTATGTTGCTTATTTTTGCTTTCATTCCATTTATTAGTGTTTATTTTCATCTGATTCCATAGTACTCGTTCACACTAAATAAGATCACGTTCTTTATAATCAATATTACTTTAGCTTAGAACTTTTTATTTCATTATCAATTCCCTAGAAGTTTCAAACACAGCACAGAGAATTCTCATGTAGCTCTTGTCATACTCAGTGAAAGTGACATCCTAACAATAGCAATATATGACATCAAATCCAGGGGACTTACATTCATACCACTTGTCTATAAATTTCTATGCCATTGAATTACGGCCTAATTGGTGTAGCCAACAAAAAGATCTATGAAACACCACTCTTTAATTGTCATATTTACTTTCTCGTAGTTACAACTTCTCTGCACCCAATAAATCAAAAATGTGTTGTCCATTTCTATAAGGTTTTAATTTCAGATAAGCTATAAGGTTATATTTTTACTTTAATAAGACATTTAATAAAATTACAGACATAATACTAGGTATGAATTTGAAATGTGCCCCACAGGGTCAAATGTTGAAGCTTTGGTCCACAACTTGTGATGCTATTTTGGGAGGCTGGGCACATTAGGAACTGGGACAAGTCAGAGAAAGTGGGTCACTGGAGGCAAGACTTTAAAGGGTACATCTGTGTCATCCCTTTTCTCTATTTCTTGTCCCCAGTGTGGTAAACAGCCTCCTCCTCCACATGCTCCTGTTGCTATGAAGCTTTCTCATGATCATAAGGGATGCAAGAACATGATGTCTGACCGAATACTCTGCAACCATGAGTCAAAACAAGCATTTCCACATTTTGAGTGGTTTCTGTCAGGCACCCTGTCACAGAGATGAGAAAACTGGAGAAACGGTTTTCTCCACTTCTGAGTATCACCTACTATGAATATGTCTAAGACATATCTGTACTCATAGATTCCTGCAGTATTTTTACAATAATTAACATATAAAAATATCCAGTCTGTCAATGGATGAATAGATTTAAAAAATGTGGCATCTACACAAGGGGGATAATAAAAAGGGGAGGAATTTGTAGTTTGCACAAACATGAAAGAACTTGGAGGTTATTGTCCTAAGTGAAACAAGCAAGGCTCAGAAGACATAAGCCTCCTTATTGGTATGAAAGACGCCCAGTCAGAGAAGCAGAGAACAAGGGATTCTTACGAAAAGCTAAAGAGAGGAAGCGAAGTGGAAGTGTTGGTGAAAGGTGCAAAGATGAAATTAGTCAAGTGAACAAAAGATGAGTGTCTAAAGCTTCATTCTTTCAATTCCGAAATGAGATTTGACACATGCCTACATGGAATGGGAAACAAAGGAAGTATTTCAAGTGGAAAAAAAAACAGTCAGAATTGCATTTTTAAAAAGTAATCCCACCTGTAACATATTGGAGGCACTCACATGAACATGACTGCAACATGGGAGGAATGTGAGAGTCTCTATCATGATCTATCAAGAAGATGACTGCTGTCTGACCAAGTAACAGTGAAGCCCTAGCAAGGTGTCTGCCCATCCTGTGGTGACTTAGAATTGTCAAGGAAGGAGACAACATATTTAAAAGTGACACTAGATTTCTGGTGTGAGTAATTAGATAGATAAGGCTGACTTAGAAACACTGCAGAAAATCTCTCTAGGAGGAATCTTATTTTGGCAAGACGAATGTGAGGAGGTTCTAGGTGACTGATTAGAAGTCACATTAGTGTTGTCAGCAGGTCTGGGTTCTGCTGACTCTGGGAGGGTTTATCTTCTTCACACTGCTGTCCATTGGTACTATGCAGAACTTTTCAGGTGCTACAAAAAGGAGAGTATTGAGAGCTCAACCAGCCTGAAGTTTGGCTGGACTTTGTGTGAATGAAGAATTTAAAGATCAAACACTGATATCAGGTAAGCTCTGTCTAGGCCAAAACTACATTTGGAAGTTTTCCTGTGTCCCAGCCAGCCACGGCCAGGACAAATCTCTCCCACTTGTGTCCCCCAAGTAAGCACAAAGAGGCTTATATTAATTATAACTGCTTGGACATTAGCTCAGGCTTATTACTGACTAGCTCTTACATTTCATTAACCCATAATTTTTATCTGTGTTCACCCACATGGCTTGGTACCTTTTCTCAGTTCTGCCTTGTCTTCTTGCTTCCTCTGTGTCTGGCTGGTGACTCCTAACTCAGCCTTCCTCTTCCAAGAATTCTCCTTGTCTGCTTGCCCTGCCTATACTTCCTGCCTGGATACTGGCCAATCAGCATTTTATTTATCAACCAATCAGAGAAACACATATTCACAGCATACAGAACAACATCCCAGAGCACAGAACAGCTAAACTTGATAGAATGAAGGGAAAAAAATGAAGGAAGACAGCATCTCATGGATGTTAAAGTCACTGATCCACAGTTGCACTGGTCATAGATTAATCCAGAAACTTGAAACTAAGAAAGTTGTGACTCCAACACTTTCTGGACATCATGGCACAATCGCAAGAGAATGACTGACTACCTTTTGAAAGTTGTGAAGCAAAGAGACAGACAAAATGCCTGAAAGGAGAGAATAAGAGGATGTTCCAGTCACGAGTCCCTTCCACTTCCTGGAAAGCCATTGTTAGCTAAGTGTGTGTGCTCCGATGACACTGCAGGTTCCATCACGTCCAGGGCTGCAACCACTACCATGAAGCTCTGTGTAGAATAAGGGCCATAAAATTAAACACTGCATGACCTATGAGTGATGGTAAAATGGGGTACTTTGGACCCAATTCAGATTTCAAAATCAATCTATCGCAAGGGCCAGGCATGTATTTTCAAAATGATGCCTTGCCTATCAGTTCATGAAGTTTCACTGAGTTTCTCACACACAGGAAAACTCTATATCTTTTGTTGCATTGCCACCCTGTTAACCTGCCTAGTTAAGCTCATCCAGGAGGTTCTAATGCAGCTGTGCTGCAATGTTGTGGCCACATGTGATGAAGGTCAGGAGCAAAGATATTCCATACAGACATGGCCTTCTACTGACTCCCACAGACAAGTTTACAATGAAGTGGTAGAAATTATGAGAGCAAGCATTCAACAAGTCTAAGGGTGAAGTAGGTTGTGTATTTATATTTTTAATTTTCATTGGCAGTAGAAGAAATTCAGATCACTGGTTCTGGGAAGCAGCCTCAGAGGGAACGCAATCCTGTCTTTGTTCAGCAGCCTTTTTAGAATACAATTATGAGGGCTTCACAGAAACAGACTGTTTAATGGTTTTAGGCAACATAGTTGTACTTTAAACTTCAGAGTTTGCATTTTTTCCCCTGCTGAGTCTGTCAACTGTTTGGAATTTGTAATTTATGGTTATACAGCAATCCAAGGTTCTTTATCCTCAAGTGATCTTTTTCCCATGAAAACTTACATTGCATGATAAAACACATCTGGGAGTGAATGGCGATGTCTCAGAATCATCATGCAAGGGTTCTAAGCATGCTCTTCAAGTGATATCCTTGTAAAAGTTGTAAAGATCTTCCGTAGTTTAAAATTACAGAGCTGAAAAGTAGGTGAACAAATTGCATACTAGTACTTTAGATATCTTACACAGCTATGGAATCTATACCCATACTTAGAAAACACACACACACAAAAAAAAAAAAAACCAGAACTTTTCCTTTTCTTTTTCTTTTTTTTTCCTTAAGGCTTTTTGGATAAGTAGGAAAATACAGTATTACATTAAACTAGTATATTATATTTAAAATAAATATGCATCATTTACTTGTCCAGCCACTGCTGTATAACTTCAGTGGAGTTCAGGCTCTGTAAATGCTACCCAAGCAGCCACGGTTTTCATGACCCATTATTGGTGCAAAATGGAAACTTGGAGTAAAATGGACATTGAATCCTTTGTACATGAGAGGGCACTTTGCCAGGTCAATGTAGAGAATGTTTATATATATATATAGATAGATAGATAGATATAGATATAGATATAGATATAGATATATAGATATATCTATCTATCTATCTATATATATATATATATCGAGAGAGAGAGAGAGAGAGAGAAATAGACAAACACACACACACAAGAAGTTAGCAAGATAGAGACAGTGATAAAAATGTTAGAGACAAAGCTACTTATTTACTCAGTTATTCTTTTTAAGTGACTCCTGCATTAAATGTTTACTCTTCTGTTGAGATTAAAACCACAAATCTTAATTATCAACTATGTATCAAATATAGCACACAAATATTGAAATTTACAATAACAGCAGAAACCTTGAGTAGTTACAAGTAGTTTTGCACTCACCCTTCCATGAAACAAAACACCAAAAACAAACAACAGAAATAGGCTTTTTAACCTGACGTTTAGGATACAGTTCGGTTGAATATTTATCAGCTACATTTCTGGTAGAGTTGAAGATAGACAAATACACACAAGAGTATGTTGGCCACCACTTAATTGCATTTAGCTAAAATAAGCTAAAGTATCATTCCTTTGTGTAATATGAAAGTTTTTCAATTTGACAATTTTTTAAAGCTTTCTTTTTTAGGTGTGTGTGGCTCAATTTAATATCTTATGTATTAACAACACTAACATTTTAATATTTGACATTTCAGGCTATGGTTTATTTGTTAAACAGTTTCAGGCTAAATTACAATGTTAATTCAGAATTATAATTATAACCTAGAAATGCAGAACTCAAATATTTACCATAACTACAAAAAAAGTATATCTGTCCACTTCAGCTTTAAACTATCTTATTTCGAGCTTGAAGATGCTGATTACATCATGCTAATACTAGTTTTTATTCACTGAAATGATTTTGTAGGTAAGCACCATTTTTCCAAATTAGAGTATTTATAAGTAACAAAATGTGACGTTTTACAAGAGGAATGAACTTTTATTGGATGAACATTCCATATTTACATTTCTAAGATCTTATAAAACATCTCATATAATGTTTCTCTTTAGGACAAGTACGCCATAAGGAAGCTGGATTTATCTATACTTCTAGTATGATTTGATCTTGCTTGAAGTCAGAAAATTTAGCTCTTCCATGTGTCTAGCCTGACCAGACAAATATAACCCATAGTTTCTTGCTCAACTTCTGGTGTTGAAGCTAGCACAATGGGAGTGGGGGCATTTGGAAAGACCATGAGCTCTAATTATCTTTGCCTCACAGAAAATTAACAACGACCCCAAGTCTGCTTTAAAAGTGAATATGCAGGATAATAGGATGGCAAAGATTCTTGACATGTATAACAAAGTACAGAGTTAACATCCACACTTGTTTTTCTGAAGTGTAGATAACTTTCATCACACATCACTAATGGTTTTGTTCCTCTACTACTTGTCGTGAGAGCACGGATGAAAAGTTAACTCAAGCCTTGCTTTCTACCATGTGGCAATAACTATTAATTAGAGTAGGCAAATTACTGTAAAATTACTAATTCAGCTATCAGCAAGTAGAAAATGTGACTTTTCTGTGTCAAGGCTAATGCAGATACTCAATAGCCTCTTCCCTGTAGTGACTCAGAGTTTCAACTGTCTAGAATATTCTGCTGTCAATATTTCAGCCATTTGGGGAATCTCGAAGTTTTCTTCAGCTCGACATCCAGTTAGAGAGGAAAGAAGCCTGTCTTCAAAATGACCTACACTACATAAGTTTGCTTTTCATCATCTCTTTATCTATTTGTTCTGAAGTTCCCCAGCACTTTTAGCATTCTACTGAAACCCTCCAAAGAGGAAATAATTAGGAACAGAACAATAACTATCTCAAGAAAGAATACTGAGGAAAAAACATTTGGTATCACTGTGTAATTGTTATAATACAGTGGATGTGGCTTTTGTTAGGGAGAAGGGTGTGCTATCTACACATCAGGGCACATTGTCTTAAATTTCTTCTCTTTCCTTGATTTGTTGGTTATTGTAAATGTATATTTTGTAACTTTAAAATGAAAATGCCTGGGAAACAATTTCATAAAAACAATAACAACACTAGAAAAAAGAAAATGAAAATTCCTTCTCCAAGTCCATTCCCAGAAAGCATATAAAACTTGTTAATTTACTTACTGGCAATCAAGTGGTACATATCCAAACAATAATCTTTAAGAAAACACACTTTTTTTCAGGTAGAAAATTGCTTGCCATTGTATAAAAAAAGTAATAAAATGGTTGTACCTGGTAGAGTATTTAACAAAGTAGTTTTATATGGTAAATATTTTGTAGTCAGTGCTTAGCACATAATAATATGCATTCAATAAGTGGATCTATGCAGAAACGTGCCACCTTGTCATCTATAAATAAATACAATATTTCTTTGCCCTGAATATCAATGGTAATATTTCCTATAAAATTACAGTGATTTAGAAGACCGTCTACTTGAATTGGAGAAATATTTGATACCCAATATGTGATGCTCATTTACTGTGATGTTACTGACTGTATTTTCAAAAGGGAAGATTCACTCGCTCATTGTATCAATATTTCAGTAAACATGTGACAAACACTCACATTTTATGGCAGATTGCATCTTCTCAGACAGCTCATCCTTCCTGCATTTGTCATTTTGTTTGTATGCGGTATGTGACACTCTGCCTTCTCTATTCTTTCCCACCCCAGAAGGGTAGATTGTGTGACCACCAAGAGAATATAGTTGAAATGATGCTGGGGTGGCTCTGACATTTGCTCATAAGTGGTTTAGTCATCTTCATCTTTCTATCTTGACATGCTGTTGTCAGTCATCATTTCACAGAGTGCAAATTCGGCTTCTGAACTGGGTAAAAATAATGAAGATGAGAACAAATACATGCATTCTAATTATAATAAACAAATATTGTCTTAAAATATTAATCTGAGTCATGTAGTGTCATCAATAGCCATTGCTATACTCTGAAAAAAATTTCTTGACATTTCAAATGCTTAACATTATATTTATGACAGTGAATTGTAAACTGAACCCTTGAAGGAAAGTCATAAAAACATATCACAACCAATCCCATATGAAAACACACACACACACACACACACACACACACACACACACACACATATACACATACATAGATACATTCATACATATATATGCATATATATACAATTCCTTCTTGATAGAAATTAAAAAAACAAACTCATCATGTTTTGTTAGTACTGTGTGACTGACATCATGCAAAGCTCTTCTAGAAGACTATGTCTAGCACAGCAGCTGCTGTGGATATCATTATAATGACTGTGTTACTCGTGTTCTTAAGATATATTTAGATTTCATAGATGGCAGATTGGTGACATGGATATATTAAGCTATTCTCATTTTAACCACTGTGACAAATATCCTGTCACATAGAATGATGACTTGTAAGAGGAAAGGTTTATTTGGGCTTGAAGATTCAGAAAGCTCAGTCCAGGGTAGGCTTGGCCAATTGTGTTCAGCTCTACTGAAAGGTAGAAACATCATGTCAGAAGGATATGCCAGAGGAAGGCTGCTCACTCATCATACCTAGGAGGCAGGCACTACTCCTGGTTTCCACCAATCTTAATACCATCAAATTACAAGTATACCAATGGATGATTGCACTGCTGATGTTAGAACCTTCTTAATCCAACTACTTCCCAAAGGCCTGTCTGCTAGCTAAGAATGTACAAGTTTTCAGAGAACATTTTATATTCAAACTCTACCAGTTCCCTTGCATTGTTGTGCTTGCTGGGTTTATGTCAACATGGCACAAGTTAGAGTCATCTGAGGGGAAGGAAACTTAATCAAGAAAATGCCTTTATAAGATTGGGCTGTAGTCAAGTTGACATAAACCCGGCTGAATAGACACAAAGCTAACTTTGATATATTCTTATATTTCCCGTTTTTTTTTTTTAACGTACTTTGATTTGGGTACTTCATATTACTGTCTCCAAAGCTGCCATGTGCTCTTCCTGATTTGGAGCTCAGGAAGAGCACATTTGTACTATGTTTACTGCCTTCCTTTGCTTTCTAGAGCCAAGAGGTCCTCTTCAGTAGTCTAAAAGAAATGATTGCTTCTGATTCTAGAAGGCTCAGCAATCAAATGTAAAGACCAGATACATCCAAAAAAGGATGAAAGAATATTTGATTAATATTAGCTGCTGTTTGAATGGAATTTAAATGACTGGTTTAACTGAGCTAATAACATTGCAGACATTTAGGGGCTACCCACTATCATGTCTGATGATCATCAGTTCCATTTACTGATATAGATATTATTATAGATAAGTATAGGTAAGTATATTATAGACAAGAATTCACTATCTACATCAACTCATGATGTATCCAGTAGCAACTATGAATGATTCTATGGCATTCAGATCCAGAACAGTACAGAGAAACCATGGCTTGTTTTCTTTGACCGTGTTTTCATTTACAGAATTATTTATTAGTAGACACCATATTGCTATTGATGAAAGAGATTCTGGAAGCATTGCTATTTTTATTATTTGTGAGTCCTGGTCAGGTAAGAGTTCCTTACCCTAGCTGTAGTTGTGTTTGTGCATTGGCAGCTCTGCTGATCTTGGCTGGGCCACCTGCGTGGACTTTGGCTGACTGGAGGTTGGCACAGACCAGCCCAGTTCAGTACAAAAGGTCAGTTGCTACCAGGCTACCAGATCTCTTATTCTCTGGCATGTTTGTCTGGAGATATACAAGGCATTCCACATAGCCTTGGAAACATTTTATGAGAATGTGCAGAACTTGAGACCTCAACAGAAAGCCAATACAGTATTACATCTGCTCTAGTATATGTGGGACTGTATGTCACAAGGGTAGGACATCTTCAAGGGAGAGGTAAATAAATTCTATCATTTTCAGAAGATTTTTGAAAAGTTACATTGCAAGGGAATGTACCCTGAAGGAAATGACTGTGCTCAGTTTTTATGCTGAATGTATTAGAGTACAGAACTAAGTTTTATATTGGGTATTTTCTTTTTAATTCTTTTTAAAAATCTATTCTCTCATACATTACATTGTAACCATAGTTTCTACTCACTTCACTCCTCCCAGTTTCTCCCCTACTTGCTGTCTCCCTAGCAACTCTTCCTAGGTTTCTTTTTTCTTCTTTTCTTTTCTTTTTTTTTTTTAAGAAGCAGGTCTCCCAGGGATATGCAAGGAACATGGCATAACAAGGTACAATAAGGGCACAAAACCTCATATCAAGGCTGGACACGGCAAGCCAGTAGGAGGAAATGGTTCCCAAGTGCAGGCAAAAGAGTTAGAGGTATCCCTTCCCTTTCACTGTTGAGAGTCCCATGAGAACACCAAGTTACACAACTATAATGTATATGCAGAGGACCTAGCTCAGACCCATACAGGGTCCCTATTTGTTGCTTCAGTTTTTGTAAGACCCGATGAGCCCTGCTTATTTGATTCTATGGGGTGTGCTTTCTTGGTGTCCTGACCCCTCTGACTCCTACAGTTCTCCCTCCCCTGTTTTGTATGGTCCCTGGGTCTGCCGGGTACTTGGCTGTGAGTATTTGCATCTGTTCCCATCAGTTTCTAGATGATGCCCTGCTGATGACAATTGGGCTAGGCACTGATCTATGAACATATCTCAATAATATTAGGGATCATTTCATTGATTTTTTTTTAACCAGTCATGTTTGATTCTATCATGGGTCTCTTGTCTGTCCTGCCTTTGGTTCCCAGCTGTCCAGGCAATGTCAGGCATGAGCTCCCTCTCGTGGCTTGGACCTCAAGTTGGATGTGTCATGGATTGGTCACTCTGTGGGCCTATTGCCCCAGCACATCTTGCAGTCAGGACAGATTGTAGGTTAAAGGTTTTGGCTATGTTGATGTCCCATGTTTTTAATTCTTGTACATTTCATAATATTTTCAATGGTTATATTTAATACTGACAAATAGATACACTTACTAATGCTTGCTATTTCCTGGATATTCTCTCACCTTCTAAATGAAATCCAAACAAAAATGTTCAATACTGTTCAAAGATAAATATAGAAAAATCTTTGAAAGACTGTGTATTCCATCCAATAACACAAAATCCACATTTTATTCTTCTGGTTAAATTCATTTTATTTGATGGCTGACCACAAAAAACAAACACTGATACAACTGGAGGATTCGCAGTTCTTTTGAATAGTAACTAGAAACCATAGAAACAGAATGGAGGGATGACAGGTCACCACATACTGCATGTTTGTCATGCTGTTTCACCCAGTTGTCCCCACTGATTCATCCTCACCACACCTAAGGGCTCAAAGACTCAGCTGTGCTCTGCATGAGACTCTGGCACCAGGCTTCTTTCATTATTTTCTTTGTCTGAAAGTGACTTGGATGGCAGGGAAAAGTGAATTGCATCAAAGGAATTATCCAGAGTTTCATTAGGGTACATTTGGAAATGAATGGTATGAATAAAGCAAGAAAGACTGCAGTTTACATTTAAGCATGTACTCAAAACAAAACTTTGCCTCATGTGATTGTGAACAGTATGTGTGTAGGTCAAGGTGGCATGTATCAATATTATCTCCGCACACAGATATGGCATAAAGTATCTTTGGGATCATTGATGACCCCAGAGCTGAATATGAGTATGAACTTCTATTTATATTTTCTATTTGTGTCTACATCTTCAACCTGTTTAACACAGTTAAACATTCTCACATTGCTGCTAATAGAAGCTCTATTTTTCACATTGGCATTTTTTTGATTTTATAGCCTCCAGGCTTATGTGTCTAAATGTCAGCTGTTTAACATTCTTGGGATTTCATCATGTGAAGGCCAATATTAACCAGTTCCAACTGTGCTAAAGTTATTCAGTCTGGGCAAGAATGGGAGGCATTTGGATAAGGTTGACAGATTAATCATTTTATAAAACCGTTTAATGAAGTCTTTTACTACAGATATGATACTATAATTATTACTCATATTTACTCAGCTACTTACGTAGAATGGCAATGAAGGCATTGAGGGACAGTTGCTGTTTCCATTATTCAGCTAAAGTTGGATATTTCTTGCTATTGTGAAAACAACAGAAAATACTTTCGGGAAAATACAGAATAGAAAGCCCGATACTACCTAATTTTGCACCACTCATGCCACATGGAAGATTCTTAAGTACAACACTATGTGTAATTATCATATGAGTGGTGATGTTAAGTATTTGTTTGGATTGAATAACTGATTATAGGAATAACAGAAATTTTCAGGAGACAATGTTCATAGAGACTTAGATAAACTATGAAGTAATGATGAGCTCATGGAGTTCTACAACTCAAATTTTACCATACAATGTTCATTAGTGAAAAGGGTCCTGTGATTCATGATGGTATCTAGCCCCATGTACAACCACAATGCTTTTAAGTGGTGGTAGATTTATGATAAAATTAAAAGTGATATTGAAATTAAAATAGCCACTCCTGTCCTATTATATTGGATGAATGAAGCAAGTTTTAAAAGGCTTCCATTTAAACTGAAATGATAGTGACAAGATGGATCAATCATTGAGATTAAGAGAGCAAGGGATGGTGTAGAAGCCACAGGAAGAACACAGACTGATGTACAAAAAAAAAGGTCAGTTTGGCAGTCCTGAAAACACTGAAAGTGCACACAGAATATAACGAGACATGGGCAGAGACCAAAGCCTCTGAAGATTTTAGCCATTGAAAGGGTTACGTAATTTCTTATAAGTAAAATTGAAAGCTATAGAATATGCTATGTGAAAGACCCCCCCAGTTTTTAATCTCCATTTCAGTTAAGGTCAAACTAAGGACAGGCCACTAGCTGCCAGGTGGCTGCCTGGTAAGAGAACAGTCGAGAAAAACAAGGGGGGTCACAGAGGTCAGGATGTGCTATCCTGGCTTTCTCCATCCACCGCCCCTGCAAATTGCAATTTTGTAGGTTTTTCTGTGGCGGCGCCCTCAGGTTCACCCCTAGCCCCATTTGAATGCACCAATGAGATGCCTGTTACTATGCTCCACCCTCTGCCCAGTGCTGTTTCCCCTATAAAAACCCTGGTGTGGTTGCTGCCCGGCATGATCAGCTAGTCTGAGCTGCTGAGATTGGTTAGCGAGAGCTGCTGGGATCAGCTAGCTTGAGCTGCTGAGAGCCCACAGGTGCCTGTGTAACAATAAAAATCCTCTTGCTTGTTGCATCCAGTGCTGCTCTATGTGTGGTGAATGGGCTGGGGTCTCCAGAGTTCTTTCACTATGCAAGGAAATATCATGACCTAATTTGGATTTCTGGAAAATCATGGTATTTGCTTTAGGAAAAATTACTTTTATAACAAGAAGTTCAGGAAGCATTATTAGTTAGTCACTGTCCATGTGAGCAGTGTGGTGACTGAGACTGGAATGTGAAATGTTAGTAGAAAAGTTTGAAGAGAGAGGTCCATGTCACTAAAAATGCCCAGAGATTTACCTGTGCATTAAAAGTGAAATTGTATGAAAAATAAGAATGAAAATTGATCCATAAGCTTTGAGAAATACTAGAAAGATACCGCTATCAGTAATCAAGGCACAGATAAGTGGATGAGAGCTGATACGGTGAAATTTACAAACTTTGTATGAAATCATAACGCCACACAGGCAAGTGGTGGGTCCTTTTAAAGATTATACAAGGGGAGAGACCAAGTTATAATAAATGCCTGTTCCATAGTTACATCATATTTAAAACATGCGACCCGATGAAATTAGTAGCCAAAAGGATACATATAAAGAAAGGAGAACAAGACACTGAGGAATTCAGTACTGAACTTTAGCAAAAATATTTCTGCTGATAAGATTACACTACCTTACTTTTTCCAAATCACTACTAATGGATACTCTTTAATTAATATACACATATGAATGCCATAATATATATATATATATCACTATAAGTTTACTGTGATATAAATGTAGTAGTGTAGCCATTTAGTACTATAATTATATGTATATGTTGTCTTAGGATTTTCTATTGCTGTGAAGAGTCCCCATGACCATGGCAACTCTTATACAACAAAAACACTTAATTGGAGTGGCTTGCTTACTCTTTCAGAGGCTCAGTTCATTATCATTATGATGGGGAGCATGGCGTTGGACACTAGATGTGGTGCTGGAGCTGAGAATGGTACATCTTACAGGCAACAGGAAATCAACTGACTATAACACTGAAGGAAGCTTGACAAAAAGAGACCTGGAAGCCCGCCCCCACAGTGACACACTTCCTCCAACAAGGCCACACCTCCTAATAGTGCCACTCCCTTTCAGGGCCATTTTCTTTCAAACCACCACCTATGTATATATAGCTCACATTATTAACATTTCAATATTTCATACTAGATAAGTTCTTCCCACTTCCAAATTCCCCCTTTATGCCTATTTTTTTTTATGTCTAAAGAACTGTTGTACATGAACAACAAGGCAGAATAAAAATTAATGGAATACATAGTAAAGATGTTTCCTTTGGCAAACTTACATTTTGCTCAGGACAAAAATTACTGAATTTGAATCTATCCAATAGAGAAAAACAAATACATTTCCTTGTAAAATATGCAAAATGTTTTTACTATCGTCTCATAAGAAATAATCATTTAGTAAAGCAAATAATTCCCATGTAGCTGCTGTAAAGATAATTACTGTTAGTAGGATGGTAATTATAAATATGTTTTATTTGAATGTGTACAGTAGGTAAAATATTTTTCTTTTTTCTTTTTTAGAATCTCATATATGTATTCATTGAAATATTATCATACCTATGCTTATTTACCCACTTCAACTTCCCTTATAGCCCATCAAAGTGCCATCCTCTGAACTTCATGACATTATTTTATGTAACCCACTAAATGTCCAGTCAAAACTTCCCCTCTATTTGTGTATGTGGGGCCAAGCAGCACAGCATGAGAAATCAGTGGGTAGCCATGTCCTTAATAAAGAATGAATCTCTGAGCTGGGCGTGGCTTTGCTGACCTTGAATCCCAGTATTCAGCAGGCAGAGCTGAATCAGCCTCTAGAAGTTCAAGGCCAACTGGTCTACATAGTGAGTTCTAAGACAACCAAGGTTACATAGAGAGACCCTGTCTCAAGCAAACAACGAATGAATCTCCTTACCCCAGGAACTATCCTCTGATAATTACTCTTCAATATGGGGTGGGACCTGGGACATCTCTACCATCTATGCAGGAATTTAGGCTGACGGGATACTGTTTAGGTCATGTGCAGATAATTGCACCAGCTATGCGTTCATTGTTGTGTTAGCCCCCTTTCTTCCAGAAGACAGTATTTCACAGCATTTCTCCTCATCTGATGAGTTTATCTTTAAAACAAAATATGCCTCTGTCCAACAATGAAGACCACAAATAAAGCACAACATGCAATACACATAAACATTCTATAAAAACAGTAAAAGAAGAGGTAACTGAATTTTGACCAAAGATATTTGGGAGGTGTGTTGCTCTGCATTTTAAAACCTATTCTCATTAACTGCAATGTTAAGACAATGAGATGGTGGATTATACTAGACTTTGAAACTGTTATAAAAATGGAAACTGTTGAACTTTTATAGAGATACTTTAAGAACTCTACTGTTTAAATGATATAATGATTTCATTAATTCTTCAAGAATTTTATACAATGTATTTTGATCATATTCACCACTAATTTCTACCTACCACTCAGATCCACTCCTCCTCCCATCTCCCCTTCAACCATCCCTCTCCACTTTCTTTTTTTTCTTTATTTTTTTAAGAAGAAATTATCTCATAGCAAATATTCAGGTCCCCTGGCTCTTACAAGCTGTCCACAGCTTCTTCAACAATGTTCCCTGAGCCTTAGGAGTAGAGATTGTTGTGTAAATGTATTCACTGGGACCAGGTAGCCCATGGTCAATTGTTTTCTTATTTGGACCAGTTGTAGATTTATTTAATGGTTTCCATCTGCTACAAAGAAGCTTCTTTGATAAGAGGAGATTTACACTTACCTATGGATATAAGGATATGAATTTATAATGAAGTTAGAAACTATACTTATTTATGAAAATGGTTGTAATTGGTTCGCATCTAAGTTTCATAGTCTCACCAGTCATGGGTGGTTGGTTAATTTTATAGTATCAGATGTGAATTCGCTCCTATTCACTGAGCCTTAAATCCTATTAGGTTGGTGACCCTAAGAAAGAAAGTGCTATTATTGTACTTTTCTGAATATGTTTCCTCTTTGGTCAATATTGTGGTTTGTAAGCATCCACAGGGATAGAACTATGGTTTGCTTTGCTGCCTTGGTATCTTACATATCTCCTGCTGATACTATAAAATCTACTCTTCTATTGTTGGTCTGATCCAGGTCAGTTCCTCCAATTCCTGTGCTAAAAACAAAGTTGGTGGCACCTTAACCTTCTTTTCTAGAACACAGCTAAAGACTTGACAATAACCTAAGCTATTTTAGAGACTCTTGAACTCTTCAAATCAATAACTTGAAAAGATTTTTACTATGCCTAGAAATGGGGATTTTGTTAGTCTATAGTTCGGGGGTGAAACCTGTCAGCCAAGTAGTGTCATTTCTATGGCTTTTTCAACTATTTTTACTTTTATTTATCTCTCCTCCCCCCTCTGTGTTTTTCTCACTCATCTCACCCTAAATAAGTCTTGCCCATCTTAAAATAAGAAACAACTCAAATTGTAAATGGGATATATTTATGTGGATAAGATCCTGTCCCACGGCTCTTTGACAATAAAGAAGAGTATTGGAACTTTATTATTAGAGTTAAAATACCTTAAACATTATTTTGGGGATTTAAATTCAGAAACTTTGAGACCAAAACTAAGCTCTTGTAGGAAAATACATAATATTAGAATAGGATTCATTTCAAGTTGACATGACTGCTGAATATAAAACATCTCTCCCTTTTAGAAGGTCTTTCTGAGCACTTCCATACCTATGTACCTAGATACTGAACTTTTCCTATGTTGTCATAAAAAACCCATTCTTTCCACTCCCCCAAAGCTGTGAGGTGGTGTGATTATGTGATGGATACCTTGGCTCAGCATTTGCAACCCTCAGAAAACGACTAGCCAATACTGATGCCACTAATGTTCATGTTTCAGAGCATAATTTATGGTGGGAACACTCAGTGACATTTTGTCTGCAGTGTGGATTGCTGACAAATTCAATAAACCTCTCAACGTATGAAGGTAGAAAAGTCCAGTTTTTTTCATGTGGTAGAATCATGCCACAAATTCTAAGGTTGATATGAAATCTAACAAGGTTAGCAATTTCTGAATGTTTGTTATCTTCCCTGTGTTCTTCAGTACTTGTTATATAGTAAACTACCTCCTTAGTACAGAGTGTTCTCTCTACTTTTCTGAAGAACTAGCCTGCCTAAGCAAATACTCATGTTGCCAATTACCAAAATTTAAAGTATTTCAGAAAAATTCTTTGATGTAATCCACCTTCAAATCCTTTGGAAACTAGATTTATACAACGCTCAAGTGTATAAACACAGAGTGGAATTAAATGGATGAAAGAGAAAATGAATTTTGTTACATGCTAGGTTGTTATCTTTAAAGAAATGCCTATGTTGGAATTCCTTCTCTAAACTCTGAATCATGAGATTCAGGATTGGTCAATCATATAATTCCTAATTCATGGTGTGGAAAGTGATAAGGACTTATGGAAAATAAATTTAAATGGAGCAGTGAGTGAGTTGGGATATTCAATTTCACAGATAGTTACCATCACCTCACCAAATTTTATGACTTTTCATTTCTTTCTTCCATTTCTCTTCACTTAATACTTGCACTGTTTACTTCATGACAACATCTACATTTTCAAGCACTGTCGAATTCTAGTAAGAAACTTGACAGAGATTTGATGTTCTTTCTTTGTGGTGATGAAGAAAAGAACAGGGACCCCGCACATGCTAGTCTAGTGTAGTGCCACTGAGTCTATATTTATAGCTTGTTATATAGTAAACTATATATATAATGCATTCAATTTATAATTATATTACTAATTAAGTACAAGCTCCTTCTATCATTATAAATAACATATATGTATTAAGAATGATAATAATTACAGTAACTCAAACATTATCCCAATTTCAAATTTTAGTTCAAAAGGAATGGTAGTAAAGATCATATTTAATAATACGTTACTTAAAACCTCATGACTTCCAAAAAAATTCATGGCTTCATCAAGTAGTGCTGTTCTTGTCTTAGATAATATAAAAAGGATTTAATAGAATTTAGAGCATAGGATTGATATGGGAAATAAAATAAAGGCATCATCTACATGTCATTCATTACTTTACAGAGCTTGATATGTAATAAAGAATAACTGATTTGTCATAAGTCATCAATAACTGTTTTTAAGGAAATGACTCAATTTTAAACAAATTTGTAACTTCAAATACATGAACCATTAGCATGTAGATGCCAGACCAAGTTGTAATATATTCATTATACTATAGTCTATAAAATATATAGAAGTGTGTGGAGTAGTGACAGGTAACACTATTTCTCTTTTCCATGCATTCACAATTAATCTTTCCTAATATTATACTTGGATTGGCTGTCAACATAACACAGAAGTGTTTTATACACATGCATCCCTTATAAAACTTTAATATTAGAAGGAAAACTCAAGCTTCACATTTGATTATTACTTTCTTGGTTTTTTTTTCACTTTTTCTTTCTATATGTTCTTGATTTTCTTTCTCCCCTCTTCTTCATCTTGGAATAACTATGAAATTTTCAGTGTGGAACTAACTCATTTCTAATTTTTTATAGGATTATTACCAACTTACTTTAGAAGAAGTAATGAAATCCTGGTGATGTACAATAATGTCTAATTCTAGCAGGTACACACTAAAATTCTAGAGACACAGTGTGATATCTACAATGAATTTTCAAGTCCTGTCTAAAACGTACACACCCACATATTTAAAGGACAATACACTAAAGGAGAAAAATGCTAGCAAAGTTCAAACCTAGATAGTTGTTATTTCTTATACATCTATAATTGTTTTATATTTGAGGTATTTTTATTATAAAATACTGAGAAAAACTGGCATGGATCTACTCATGATCAATGTTTAGTCAGCTTGACGAGGTTCCATTATTCAATGACATAAACAATAATTTAGGTATTGGTATGAAGATATTTCAGATATATTTGATGTTAACAATCACTTGAACTTATGCAATGAATGTTGTGGTAGTACTTGTGGATGGACATCATTCAATCAGTTAAAAGTCATAAAAAAAACTATGTCTCCTTTAAAAAAGAAAAATTCTACTGGTAGACTGACAAACAACTTTTGTTCTGAAGTCCTAGCCTCCATTGTAAGGAATGCAAGATCTGCCCCGTATACTTCGTACTTGCCTAGCCATCCTACACATGTACTGAATCTAATTCCTTGAGCTAAGTTGTTTAGGTTAAACTGATATATTGACATATTCCTATAATCCAGCAATTGAAAGATGAAGATAGGTAGATGAAGACTTCATTCAGTGCCAGCCTAAACTGCATAGTGACTTCAGGACTAGCCTGGGTTACATGAAACCCCATATATGGACAAATAAAAACACCAAATTTCTGAATGACATTTGCATTTACTCTAGTCTTCTTTCTGGAGCTTAATTAATACTGACCTCTGGGAGTTATTTGCATGCCTGTAAAGGCACGTGTGTAATTCACCACCATCCCCATTCCTCTTTGTGTGTCCACAGAATGGCAAGGATTATTCCAGAGATTATCACAGTCAGACCTTGTCAGCCCAAGGTAAGGACAATTTCAGAGAACTCTGTAACTTCACAAAAGGAAGGGCTGTGTGACTCATTATCTTAGAACCAGGCCATAACTGATAACACATTAAAGGAAGTAACTATCCAATATGCTGTAAACTAAGTAAGGCCATTATAATAAAATGCTTGCTGTAAAAACTAATGTCAACTTAGAATGTTTCATGACTTTGCTGAACAAATTTTTTCAATGGCATTTTCTAACAGCCAATTAAAAGGCAGGCATGACTTATGGGTAGGAAGTTTTGGAAAAAATACACCTCCAAATTTACATGTTTTGTGAATGAGTTCATTGTTCAATTATGGAAAAACACAGACAATACTTGAACTTCCTAGGTGAGTGTTGTAACATAAGATCATTTTTTCATGATTTTAGTACAAGTTAAAATTTATTTAGACTGAAAAATATATCTAACTCATATATCATTTATAGACATTAAGGAGGAAAATAAGTAGAAAATTAATTGTTCAGAATATAAAAGGACAATCATTAGCTGGTTAAATAATATTTCCAGTATTTCCAACTTTACTTTCAAAGTACAAAAACAGCCAAATGACAATAAAAGCAAAGAGTGTGTGTGTTTCACAGGGTCAGGGATCAGAGTGGGACTGGTAAATAGAATACAATAAAAAACACTTTTTTAACCTGGAAAATAACACTATTAACATTTATGCTTTAAGTATATCATTTAAATTTGGCATTAATAATTATAATCTCTCTTGATTTCTTTTTGTGGGTAACTAAATTCTGTATTTGCCCCTTTACTGGCTGTTTGATAAACACTGTTACTTTGAGTGTGCATTTTTAAAGAAAAATATGATTGGTTTATTTCAATGATACAAACACAAGCTGTTTATAAAGGAAACCTAACATTAGATGTTTTATAGTCAAGGAACCAAACGAAAATTGAGGGACTAATTCATTGATCAAATGTCTACTTTGTCTAACATCCATGCATTGTAACCCACAGTTTTGGTTTTATTTGTTCAATCATAAACTTTCATGAGGGCATAAGACAAAATTCACTGAGTATAATCTCGGTGAATTTAACTGTACATGCATATGAAATGCCAAAATAAATAAAACTGTGATTTTGAAACCCACTACACACAGAATGAAATGTGAAGGAAAGGCCATGCATGCAGAAAGTACAGACCAAGCAAAATGATAGATTTTGCAACCAGAAATTAGTTTTCTAGAAAAAGACATGTCTTGTAAATTTACTCAAGCTTAAAACCTGGATAAATCCCTCTACTTTTAAAGTTCAGATGCTTAGGGAAGTATTTTCAAGTCAGAATCTATCAGACAGAACTAGTGTACTCAAAATATTTCCAAACTGGCTGCATAATTGGTTTAATAACCTGTGCTTTTAAATGAACAATGGTTTGAAAAGTGACCAAATCTTTTATCATAAAGACCATGATGCATTAACTACTCAAAAGGATTTTTTTTAAACAGCAAAGATAACTAAAGAAGAAAAAAAAAGATTCAAGTGGAGCCATTCTTGAAACAAAAATAAGCCATAATACTCTTTCCATCATATGAAAAGTTGATGCACATTTACTTATTCAGATACTTGAAAGGAAAAGTGACTCTCAGTGTTTAATATCCCCTGTCATTTTCTTCTCCCAAAGTTGGCCTGAGAAATCCCTCCCCTGTGCTGCAGAACATGACTTTATCTCTAAAGCCTTGTCTCATGGGTGTGAGGATGAAGGAGTAATTGTTGAAGTCTGGAATCTTCTGGGTTCCCACCCTTGTGATTAACTCAGACAAGAAGGGATGTGGCAAGCACAGATCCTGGAAAAGTCAAGAGAGATAGAAAATGTGTTCTTGTTTTTCTCAACTGATTAAGCTAGAGCAGGGCCAAATAACCCTGCAGCTGGGAAGGGTGACCAGGAAAGCATCCCACTATGCTAGAGAAAAAAGCAGGAAAATCTCCATTTCCAAATACTCCTTTTAAAATTTAGAATATTCAGGTATTGTAAAGTGAATTTATCCTTAAGACTTTTCTTTTCTTGAGACAAGGTCTTAGTATATAGCCCTAGTTTGTCTCGGACTCACTACGTAGACTAGGCTGGCTTCAAACATCCAGAGATCCACCTACTTCTGCCTTCCAAGTGCTGAAATTAGTAGTGTGCATTACCATGCTGGGTTGTAGTCTTAAAGATTTTACTTTATGAAGATATTTACTGTTTTTTTAAAAATTAAATCCTATTATCTATTTCAGATTAAATTCATATGAACTCTCAGTGATTGTGACAGCATACAGAAACTTCATGTAAGTGCAATCTCAAATCAGACCAAATCCAAGTATGGAAAGGAGGGTGGGCATGAAGTCTAACAAAGAGCCAAAAATCTATTGGCAATTGATAGCTGCTGAGAAAGTGAAAGTAAGCCAATTTTTTTTAAAACTCAATTTGGTTTTATTGTAATGTCTCAGGCAAGATGATCACACTCCAGTGGAAGGCCACACAGCTAAGAATATATGTGAAGAAGAAATTGTACTTGATGAAAGAAAAAAGTAAAAAAAAAACAAAAAACCACAAAGTTATATGGGTGGTGAAGGAGGAATGGATCTTGGAGAAATCTGTAGGGGATGGATAGGAGCAAAACACATTGTATAAAATTCTCAAAAAGCTCATAAAACTGAATTAAAGATAAAATAAGAAAAGAAAACAATAGAAGTGAGAATGTGATATGTAGCTGTTTCCTTTTGAGTTGGACTTAACCATTGACTTCTTGAATCAGAGCTGTAGGGAGAGTTTCAGAATGCATGACCTATTGCCATTCCTTCTTGGAGGAAGCATAGAAGATACTTAAGCTTATGGGGTTCAAAAGCCTTCAGGATATTGTCAGGGGGCTCCTGGGCTCTACAAAGTTATATATGGAAAAACAATTGATCAGCATGGGATTCTTTCACAGTGTAGATTTCTACAAATAGCTCAGGGGTCTTCTAGGTGGTAGAGCTGTATCTGAATTTACCAATGCTTACATGAAACATTTCTTAAACATAGCTGCCCATCAATCATGATCCTGTATGAAACCACGATAACCACATTGGTTTACTGATCTGGATTTGCATGGAATTGTTTCTTATCTTTGTAATTTCCTCTCTAACTTGAATGGGTAGACATTTCATAAGTATCCTGGGAAAAGACACATGACATAATGAAAAATGAAGTAAAATCTGTAAATGATGTAAATATGGAGACATACTGCATAGAAGCTAAACTGAGCTGACTGAAAGCTAAAAAAGACACAGGGAAGGGGACAAAGTGCCACGTTTTTCATGATATATCCACTTCTCAAGATCTCTAGTTTCTTCTTGTTTAGTTGGTTGTTTTTTTTTTTTTTCCCACCAGAGAAGTAAAAATTAAACAGGTCTTAGGAGTGAGAGTGATTTGAGGTTACTAGACTTTAGGGTTCGATAAACGATGTCATTAGGGTTTTACGAAAATAACTTGCTTAAGAACATGGAGAGAGCAGCTGAGGTTGAATAATAACCTGAATTCCTGCCAATCAGCAAGCTGATGAAACATTCCCTAGCAATGCTCAGCCTCCGGAGAATTGATACGCCGAAAACAAATGGTGTAACTGACCAGAGTATGAGTTTGACTAGGCAGGTGTGGTGCAGGAATATGATGGGAAGGAACTAGATCCCAGAATAGAGTTTACATAAAATGACTGGCTACATCAGACATGGGCATGAGTAAGAGGCCCTAACAATGAGAGACAAACAGCAGCAGAGTATTAAGGGATTGAAGCTTTTCTGTAAATTCCAAACTGTACTCCATGTAACTAGTAAAATAGCACAATAGAAACTCCTTTAAAACATGGTTGTTTAAAGGGCTGGGTGTATCCAAATAAGTCATGTAATCTACAAAACATCTGTGTATTGCTTGTATATTAACTTGAATTCTTGATAATCCTATGTGCTTTCATCTACTGTCTTTCTATCTGTAGCTATGTATTAAAAGGTAAGTGTATTAGTCAGATTTATATTACTATAGTGAGAGATTCCAGATGTAATCAAGTTATGTAAAGTAAAACATTTTATTTTGGCTCACAGATTTCAAAATTTCATGTCCATGTTCCAGTAGTTATAGACCTGTGGTGAAATTATATGACAGTTAGAACAAAGCAAATCTCATTGTGGCTGGGAATAGGGAGTGAAGAGAAGATTTGAGTTCCATTTCTTTCAGAGTATGTTCCCAAAGGCTTAAAGACTTCTCAGGAGGACCTCATCTTTAAGTTTCACCCCCACCCAATAGCACCTTTGGAAAACAGCCCTCTAAACTCATAAAATTTGGGGGTATTTCATATATAAACTGTAGCACTAGGCCACAGGCTATTACCCCAAAATCCCAAGTTTCTATGTCATGGTGAAGAAAGATAATACATTTTCTTTCTGTTTATCAAGTAACTACTTCAATTTAATAGAAGAGTTCATTCTTTAATCACACAAAACTATATAAATAGTGTGGAGAAACTTTTTCTCTTTTAGATAGTGAAAAATCTATGGTTAAAATTGAAAACTCATGATTTCAGCAAATTAAAGTGCCCAGTTTCAGTAATTGTACTTTCATTCTTTGTTCAAGGCAATGAGACTTCCTATTCCTCTGCCAGCTATTAGACTCAAAATGACATCTGTCTAGCAGATAAAATAATTGGGGTTGGTTTCACAATTTTTGTAACTCCGTCTCGTTTCCAGTACCACAGGCTGCTTCTCACCCTGTGCATAAGTTACTTGTCTTGTTACTGACAATACAGGAGACAACTTAAAGGAGGAAGGGCTTTGGCACATGGAAATACAGTACACCACGGAGACATGGCGGCAGAAGCTGGTGGCCAGCTGGTCACATTGTAGCTACACTCCACCAGCAGAAACTGAACGTGATATGAGGCTGGCCTATAAAATCTCAAGACCTGCTCCCACTTATCATTTCCTTCAGCCCTTCTCCACCCCTCAGAGATTCCATAGTCTTCCCAAACAATTCCACCAGCTGTGACCAAATGTTCAAGCACACGAGCTCTTGGGGGAACATTTCACGTTCAAACCAATGCATTCCTTGATTTAGCTGAAAGGAGAGACATGAATGCAAACGTGAATGAGGATCTTTCCTTCTTAGCTGGCTCTGCAGCCACAGCTCTAGCTAGTATCCTGTGCCTATCAAGTATTTAAAGCTTCTTTTGTATTTTGTATGTTTCTTGAAGGCTTGTTGGTTCAATGAAAGTGTAGTTTCCACGATGTGAGTGATTTGTCCCTGTGGCCCAGCCACTAGAATTTGGCATTTGCTTGGTCACAAATAGCCACTAATGAAACCATATTTCTATGGGAGGACTTCAACTAGGTAGAGATCACTGTGACTGACCTCAGGCTCCTGCCCTGTCACCCACACGTATCACACCCAGCCCCCAGGAGGCATGCACTTTGACCTGTCTCTTTCCAGCTGGAAGCCCTGTGACTCCTCAGCTGCAGTTCTTCACTCTGCTGCCAAGCATGTTCTATCAGTCTTCCTTTGGTATGAGTCAGCACTGTGGCTCCCACTTGGGAAAACACATGTCAAGCTGCTGGGTGTACGTATGAAATTCTCTCTCACTAGGTTAGGGCACCCCCAGCCTTGTGAAAGGAGTACTAGAAATCTAGCAACCCTCCTCACAGAACTCCTATTCTATTGAGCTTTAAATTGTACATATGAAATTCTCTCTCACTAGGTTAGGGCAACCCCAGGCTTGTGAAAGGAGCACTGGAAATCTAGCAACCCTCCTCACAGAATTCCTATTCTATCGACCTTTAATTAATCTTCGCTCTGGATTCTTCAGTGTCTTTACTCTGGTAACAACCCTCCTTATTTATGCTTGTAAGTTCAGATAAGCTTCTTGTGGAACTGGCAGTTGAATTTCTGTTTGCATAAAAACAGTGGGGCAGGCAGGAAAGATTTACCACCTAATCTGGGAAGTTACTACACTTAGGGACACACACATTACTGAAAGGCAGTGAAAACGCAGTGCAAAGAGAGAGCAAAAGATGACCTGTTAAACAAAATGTGGAGCCCTAAATTCCTACCTGTGTGCTGCTAGAAAGACAGAAGCACAAAGGACGGCTTTAACACTTCGGCTCTGAGTCTTGTGAATGATGCCAGGGAGAGAGGCCACCCTACACAGCAACCCTGATCTCGAACCCAAGACCCACAAGTGGAAATAAAATGTATGTGTTTAATTAGCTATGGTATATTTTTATGATTGTACGAGTGAAATAAAATAAAGCTTTTGTCTAAAGTATGATATTTAATATCTGTCACAGCATGACGTTGAAAAAAACCCTGACAATCTGAGAAATAAAGTCTGAAGCTTTGTTTGCCTAATACTGTGCCTGCTCCTTTCCCCTGTCATGGAATCCTAAAAGCAAATATTATCTCCTGGGTATTGCAGTCCAAACAGCAGCAGTCTTTGAGACAGTGCTTTTTTACAGTCATAGGATTATGGATCCATGAATAGAAATAAATTCATAAATTTCATGGGAAACTAATTCCAACCTCAAGGTGCTCTTCCCCTCTTGTCTTCCCTCTCCCCCTCTTCTCCCTCTCCTCCTCTCCCCTCTTTGTTTCTCTCTACCTCACTTACTCTCTTTGTTTCTCTCTATCCCAGATAGGCAACCCTGAGCCTTGTGTAAAAAGGAAGAGGAATCTAGCAGCCCTTCTTACCCTCTGTCTTCATATGTGTCCTGGAGATGGTAATTAGAGTCACAAGGACGGATGAAATACACAATTAGCTTACACAGTTTTTCTTTAACATATCTTTTATGTAGTATGTAGGATTCATTTTCAACTTAACTTTGTTTAACTGCATATTAAATACATCTTTGCTCTTGTGTTTAATTGTCTGCTTTTATTTTATAATTCACACACAACTTAAAGGGATCATTCCGTTTAATTACATTTGATGGCTTTTGCTATTATAACCCAGAGTTTAATAGGCACCTTGATGTGTCAAAACCAGAAGTGATGACATGGATGTCATGAGTTGTGACCACACAAGTGGTCAATCACAGTCTCATTCCCTTCACGTGAACAAGCCATCATTACTCAGTAGTCTGCTTCATTTTAGTGTTTCTTGTTGTAGATAAACTTGTATCCTTGGCTCTCTGTAAGTGGAAATGAACTTTGGAGATTAGAGACTGAAGGAATCAGAAGAAAGGATTGAATGTGGGATACAGATATCTCTAAGCATCAGTGATCCTTAAAACATGGGGATGGAGTGGGAGTATTTCTGTGATTTCTTAAGGGGCCAAGACTGTCACCTTAACCCTTTCAAACTTCTCTTTCCAGCTATGATATAAGCCAGCACTCTTCAGTTCTTGCTGGACTTGAGTCCTAATGCACTTCTTTGTCCAAACTTATTATAAGCACATGTTTAAATTAAATAAATTCTTTCCCTTTGTATGCTTCAGGGAGAATGAAAAATAATCTAGGAAAGCAGTTGGCCATATAAACTTCTTTCAAAAGCATTAATTCACACACATTTCCTCTGGTATCATGGGGAATTTCATGATGGTTTGGAGTGACTATATTTCTGCATATAGTAAATAAAATTAAAAGGTACAACTTACTTAAATATGCATAGGAAATTGAATTTTAGTGGATTGGTTTTTGATGGAGACACATCCTAGAATGGTTATTTGAATCTAATGTTAAAAAATAAAGACACATTTCTGGTATATTCTTTAAGTCTCTTGGAGAAACATGTATATTTGTTAAAAGATATAGAAATACTATAGTGGTGGTGAAGGCATTTACACAGTCTAACATTTATGTCCCTTATAAAATTCATTTATTCCTTCAATTTTTATTTACATAATCATTTACATGACATTTTTATCACATGTAGTGTGACTTAGGCAGCATCAATAACTTTTCAGGTGATATCATATTTAGTGTGATGGTACACCATTTCTTCATAGAGGTAAGGCAATTTTCTCAGCCTTGACATCTTCATTAGAATATAAAACAATCCAGCTTTGTTTAATTGTTTGTTTGAACAGAATATACCATCCTCCATGTGAACATGTTTAATATGGTATATTTAACCATTCATTTTTAATATAATTATGAAAATATTGTATATACTGCTCATTTTACTACTTGTTAGATTTATTGTCTCTGTGATACATTTCACTTGAAAAGTGTTTTACACATATTTGTGTGTTTGTGTGTCTCTGTGTGTGTTTGTGTGCCTGTGTGTGTGATGTGTGCGTGTGTGTGTGTGTGTGTGTGTGTGTGTGTGCACCCATATGCCATGGAGGAGGTGTGGAAGTCAGAAGATAACTTGCAAGAATCAGTCCCTGCATTCTACCATGTTGATTCCAAACCTGATTAACCTCAGGTTTTCAGGCTTTGCAAAACCACTATTACTCACTGAGCTATGTAGCTTACACAGTTTTACTTTAACATCTCTTTTATATAGTATGTAGGATCAATTTTCAATTTACTTTAATGGTTTAACTGTGTATATATACATCCTTGTGCTTGCTTTTAATCATTCACATTTTATGTTGTAGTTCACACACAACTTCCAATGATCATTTCATTTAATTGCATTCAATGACCTTTGCTATTATAACCTAGAGTTTAATAGGTGCCTTGATGTGTCGAAACCAGAACTGATGACACCAATGACCATGATTTCTAGTTATTATCTCGAAAGCACGTGTCTACTCAGCAGGATGTGGAAATATTTGCTTAGAGGTAAAAATCAGATCTTAAAACAACAGAAGTTTGAGAGGAACTGTAAAATCCCTGACACAGATCCTGGAAAGGGGCTGACTAAGCCCGTAGGAAAGATGGGGAAGTAGTAGTGAACTCACAGCTCTTTCGTGTGTGCAAAAGCCCCACTAGATCTCTTAATGTTACTCTCATTCTGTATTAATATTTCCCTGGATTTGTAGATTGCAAAAATATAAATTTGGTATCTCATATGCATAAACAAATGGGCTTCTCATGCACTGTTCCGTGATAAAGAAAATGTATTTTTCTGTTAATCTTATAATTAGTAGAAAGAACTAATATTAGATAGCTTATTTTGCTAAGGCCAGCATGTATGTAGGGATTATGCAAATGAGCATGAAGGAGGGGAGGAAGGGCTGAAGAAAAACCTAAAAACTGGGCATCTCATGGTCAACAGACTGTGAAGGATCTATCCATGTTAAGTACACAAAGATTGATTCTACTCAAGGATGCTGTTCCCAAAATGATAGCTATGTAAGGTCATCCAAAAATGGTCAGTGAAAGCTGTGAGCTTGCCTATCTGCATCAGATTTCTCATCCTATTTGGACACTTCCACATTCTGTGAATAGGAAGCTGCAGTAGGGAAGTTTTGAATTTTCCTTCCCATATTGTGATTCCCTATTGTGCCTGTGAAATAATCAGTTTTTTGAAACTTTTCCCACAGAACTTCCAAGACAGGAAAAAGACACGTTGGACCTAGGCAGATCTATATGGTAAACTATGATTCTGTTATGACCTTACAGGAATCTGTTTCTAGCAACAACATCATCCTGCATCTGCCCTCTCCTTCTCTGCTATGGCTCTTTCCCCTTGGAGGGACCACATGCCTCAAAATGATCATCATTTCTATCTTCTCACAGCTCTACAATGAATGGATAAGATGTCAACTACTGCATGGAGAGTCTCAGGCATTCATTGTCCAGTGTAAAGTCATGATATTGAATGAAGAACATGTGTGGTTTTCCTTGGTGCAATCTGGGCTCTGAATGAAGAACAATGTGCTCATGCTTAACACATGAAAATACAAAAAGCAATATATGCTTAAGAGAAATCTCAACCTAGGCAAAAAAAACTATCTGTAGACATTACATAATCTCTTTAAAAATAGTGATCCCTGAAAACATACATACAAGTAACATTATGTAGACTGAGGTTAAATTTAGGAAAAAGTAGCATTATACAGACTCAGAAGGTTGAGTTTAGGAACATATATGTATACACATATATGCATGTAACAACAGTTAGTGATAAAAGAGGCCATGAATTTGAAATAGAGCAAGGAGGATTACATATAATGGTTTGGAGGAGGAAACCGAAAGAAAATTATATAATTATAATCTCAAAAATAAAATAATTAAAAATATCATTAAAACAGATGACTGTTGCTGAAAACAAACAAACAAAAAGTGTCTGGTAAGAAACCTAAACTATACCTGGGCCTTCAACTGTATCCATTCTTCATCATATCCTTATCAGTGAACCCCTGTCCATCAACACAGGACAGATTGAGATTTGCTCTTAGCAGTGTCATTTTTGACCCTGCCTCACCTGCTTAACTTGATCTTGGGTCATTTATAGGAAACAATGAAAGACTGTTGTATGTCATAAACCTAGACTGACTGCTTGAATAGTCATTCAAACCCAATACCTCTTTTACAACTTTGGGGCTAATATAAGGCTCCCAGGATATGCTCATGTGTCAATTTGTGCTGTATATGGTTTGTGGCTATGACTGTGTACTTCACATGCATCCCAAATACAACATCTTCATGTTCCTCATGCTCTCTCCATGGGGTTTGTCCCTTCTGGACTGGTCTTGTGAAATGTTCTCACCAGTGAAATATAGCAAAACACTGCTCTATACAAGTTTCAAATCCAGGCCTCAGAAGGCCTTGAGCAACCCCATCTGCTCTTCTTAGGCCTCAGGTGCCCCGGGAAGCTTGCTTGGGATACTTCACAATGCTATGACATTCAGAGAAGTCCAGAGCCCAGTCAATCCTGTGCTCACTGAGAAGTATTGCAGACAAAGGATAGCCTAAGATAAACCAGAGGTGACTTTCTGTGCCTAGACTCTGTTGCTGATCTACCCAGTTATTACCTAGATATCATGATGGTCTGAGGTACTGAGTAATTTATTAATTTGTTATGATAACAAATGTTTGATATTTTTAGTCATTATGTTTTGAATAGTTGATGTGAGCATATTTTCTTTGTCAAATAAAGTTTTTTTGGAACTCTGTATCCATTGTTGAATGTGTTGTGATTTCTGACATCATCTTCCTGACCATCTGTTCTTCTAGTACACTCCCATTTCTCACAGTCTACTTTTAACACTGTGATTCAATGAAGACTTTTCTATTCTACTACTGGAACCTATCCTTGATTCTTGTGTCCACAATCTCTATCTATGTCGGATCTGCAGCATTTATCATATGATGCTACCTTGTTGGAGGTTTCTAACATTTCTATTGATGGCAGGAACAGACACAGTTGCTTGTTCACTGTGACTTCACCTCATAACCCCAGTTCCACAGCCGAAATTACTTGCTCCCATACAATAACTAGCAGCACCATAGGTCTTGAGAAACACCCTGCCTTCATGTTTTCTTTCAGGAGCTTCAGCCGCCCTTACTTGTTTCTTCCAGTAAAGCATGTCCTCTAGTCTCAAAACAGAGAAAGCAAATAGAAGGAATATTTTAATATTTCTGTTAACCTCAACAAGCAATGACTATCAAGCATATTTTTTATGGTATTGTAGAAACAGATAGCTAAGGTAATAGATAAATGAGAGAAAGTTAAGAATTTGTTTATTATCTCAATATGTTCTGATAAAGAAAAGACTCAAAGACATAGGGGATTTTGCACAAGAAGAGATTCTTCCTTAAAAATAAGTTTTAAGTATGATGTGTGTCATCAAAAAATTAGCAATTAATGCATTTCAGTTACTTGAGGTTAGATACCTTTTTGTTCATATTTATCTTTTTGGCCATGTTGTCGTTAACCTTCTCAAAGGAAAAGAAAGCTGCTGGTCATGTTGTCGTTCACCATCTCAGGGGAATGAAAGCTGTTTGTTTGGTTTGTTGTTCAATTGTTTGCCAGATTGTTTGGATGCTGAGTTCTCTTGTGTTAATTTTCTGTCCCTAGTGATCATAATACAAGTCAAGAGATAACAAAGTTTAAAAAGGTGATACCACTTCCTCTCTGCCCCAGTTTCTAAGGTATGTATGGAAAGTTAAAATAAATAAAAAGTGAAATGCTAAAACTCTAAGGTGAAGTCCAATAGTCTCATTTCTTAGAGCAAGCACCATTAATGTATGGGTAGGTAACCTTTCTGTGGTGATATTGTGTTCCCCAATATATTGTGCACCCTAACAAACTTATCTGGGGTCAGAGAACAGAACAACAACTAGATAGACATAGAGGCCAGAAAATGGTGGCACACACATCTTTAATCCTAGCATTCTGGAGGCAGAGATCCATCTGGATCTCTGTGAGTTCAAAGCCACACTGGAAACAGACAGGCATGGTGACATACGCCTTTAATCCCAGGAAGTGATGGCAGGAAGCAGAAAGGTATATAAGGCATGAGAACCTGGAACTAGAGCCTGGTTAAGCTTTTAGGCTTTTGAGCAGCAGTTCAGCTGAGATCCATTTGGATGAGGACTCAGAGGCTTCCAGTCTGAGGAAACAGGATCAGCTGAGGAATTGGCGAGGTGAGGTGGCTGTGGCTTGTTCTGCTTCTCTGATCTTCCAGCACTCATCCCAACACCTGGCTTCAGGTTTGTTTTTATCAATAAGACCTTTTAAGATTCATGCTGTATCTTTCATTATTTCTGTTTCTCTAGCTATTTTGTATCAGATTAGAGAAATCTATACTTGATATATTTAATGTGTCTTCCAGGAAGGATTAGTATATAATTATTCCTTTACTAAGTTTCAAGTGTGAAATGATTTCATTTGATTTCTACTGGATGGTTTCCTATTATATTTTTTTTTGCTTTAAGCTCTAACTCTGACATGAGAAGGAAGATGCTTTAGTCCACAGATCCCATATGCAATGCACAGAATTATGTGATGTCAGGATTTGACTTGGAAATTAAACATGTAAATATAAACAGTTGGCATATTTCAGAAATACAAGTGAGATTTTCCGTTAGCTCTTTCATTTTATGAGTTGTGGTTTAACATTCTCACCACACTGCAAACATCTGAGCTTACAAAACAGGCATGGAATTGGCATACTGAATGAAAATACTGCCATGCTTCCAACATTTTTGTTAAACGTGTTACGATGAAAATATTTTTCTTGGAAAAACAAGATACATATCTTCTAGTGAATTTCAGTAACTCTAACAGGAAATTTAAAAATATCCTTTTATATATTCACAAATGAGATGGCTCTAAGTATAATACAAACTTTTATCCAAGTTGATATGATGGCACAAAGTCAGCATTCTGAAGTATGTGCTCCCTGAGCTATCCAGGAAAAGCATGGAACTTAAATTCTCATCCTTGGTACATCATGTTCTATGCTAAAGACTTCTAACCTTCCAGAGTGTGATTTGTCCTTGGCTATGAAAGGCTGTGCTCCTACATTTGTTCAAATTTGATAGTGATTTACATTAACAATGAACATGAGACATCCCACACTTAGGTAGATATGCAGATAATTCTTTCAATTCAACAAACAAGAAAAAAAGGGGCAGGGAGATAAATACAAAGACCCATATAAATAGTATTCATGACTGATAAATAAGTTTAAATGTTTTAAATAGAAAAAAAACTATTTTACTTACAAAATGGAAGGAAATAGATCATAAGATGGTTTCCATTCAGGAAGAACAAGCTAATTCTCATTGTGGACTATGGGATGCTTAGTCACTGTTCCACATGAGTCAGTTAAATTCTCAAGAAGCCCAAACTAAGAAATTCTCATTTTAACCAAAATGAGCTAGTCTCACAATGAAATGAGTCACCTGTTTCTCTCATGTGTGGAATTTGTGTGGAAAAGAGGGATATGACAATAAGAGGAGAAGTTGTATAGAAGTTGTAGAGAAGAGTATAGAAGGGGAAAAAGATAGAAGGATTAGAATATGATCAAACATAATGGAAATGTCAAAATTAAATTTGTTGTTTTTTAAAATTAATGATCATTTCAAAAAGCCCAGAGACACTATTGATATTCCAGATATCTGTTCTACAAGAGGAAAAAAATGTTTTAAGTTTAGTGAGCAGGAACTTGAAATAAGAATGCAGTAAAAAGCAATTAAATATTTCCATGGTTATGAATCAGCATATGTGGATCATATAAACCCCAGAGTCTATGTATTGATTTACTCCTCAATTCAACATAAATTAAGATTAACTTTTTAAACTATAGAAACTAGATGATAATTTTTTTTTTATAATTTATTTTATTTTATTTTACAATATAATTCAACTTTACATATCAGTCATAGATCACCCCGTTACCCCTCCTGCCACCCCGCCCCCCTCTCCCCGGCCCACCCCCCATTTCCATCTCCTCCAGGGCAAAGGCTCCCCCAAGGATTGAGATCAACCTGGTGGACTCAGCCCAGGCAGGTCTAGTCCCCTCCTCCCAGGCTGAGCCAAGGGTCTCTACTAAGCCCCAGGTTTCAAACAGCCAATTCATGCACTGAGCACAGGACCCGGTCCAACTGCCTGGATGCCTCCCATACAGATCAAGCCAATCAACTGTCTCACCCATTCAGAGGGCCTGATCTAGTTGGGGGCCCCTCAGCCATTGGTTCACAGTTCATGTGTTTCCGTTTGTTTGGTCACTTGTCCCTGTATTCCATCCATCCCTGGTCCCAACAACTCTAGCTCACTTAAACCCTCCTCCTTCTCGCCAATTGGACTCCCGGAGCTCCACCCAGGGCCTGACCGTGGATATCTGCATCTAGTTCTCTCAGTCACTGGATGGGGCTTCTAGTACGACAATCAAGGTGTTTGGCCATCCTATCACCAGGGTAGGTCAGATCGGGCTACCTCTCGACTATTGCCAGCAGTCTATTGTGGGGGCATCTCCGTGGATCTCCGTGGGCCTCTCCAGCACTCTGCCTCTTCCCATTCTCATGCGGTCTTCATTTATCATGAACATTCCCTGTGTTTCCTCTCTGCACTTGATCCAGTTGGGATCTCCCGCTCCCCCAAGTTCTCTTTCCCTCGCCCCTCGCCCCTCGCCCCTCATTATCCCCACTCACGTCCAGTCTGTTCATGTAGATCTCATCCATTTCTCCATCATTGGACGATCCCCGTGTCTTTCTTGGGGTCCTGTTTTCCAGGTAGCCTCCCTGGTGTTGTGAGTGGCTGACCAGTCATCCTTGTTCCACAACTAGTATTCTCCTATGAGTGGGTACATACCATGTTTGTCTTTCTGAGTCTGGGTTACCTCACTCAGGAGGATTTTTTCTAGATCCCTCCATTTGCCTGCAAACCTCAAGATGTCGTTGTTTTTCTCTGCTGAGTAGTATTCCATTGTATATATGTACCACAGTTTATTTATCCATTCTTCGGTTGATGGGCATCTAGGTTGTTTCCAGGTTCTGGCTATTACAAATAATGCTGA
>CABHPH010143544.1:0-10880 GCA_902168325.1 Peromyscus nudipes
CCCCTCGCCCCTCATTACCCCCACTCACGTCCAGACTGTTCATGTAGATCTCATCCATTTCTCCATCATTGGGCGATCCCCGTGTCTTTCTTGGGGTCCTGTTTTCCAGGTAGCCTCCCTGGTGTTGTGAGTGGCCGTCCAGTCATCCTTGTTCCACAACTAGTATTCTCCTATGAGTGGGTACATACCATGTTTGTCTTTCTGAGTCTGGGTTACCTCACTCAGGAGGATTTTTTCTAGATCCCTCCATTTGTCTTTATGCAGAATTTTTTAGTTGCCTGTAGTTCTTTGCATGGGGTTGAGGCCTTGTGGTCTATCCATGTCCACTTCGGCATGTCCATTGGTTTTATCCTTGTTCAGCTCATATTTGGGCAGTCATGTTGGTGAGACATTATGGGTGTACCTTCTGATATTTCTAGGAGACACCATCTCACAGCAAACTCCCTGATCCTCTGGCTCTCTTGATCTTTCTGGCCCCTCTTTCACAGTGTTCCCTGAGCCTTAGGTGCTGGAGTTGTTTTGTAGAAGTATCCATTGGGACTGGGCTCCACAACTCTGCATTTTGATTGGTTGTGGCTTTCTATAATGGTTTCCATCTGCTGCAAAGGGAGGTTTTCTTCATGGAGCATGAGTACTACACTTGGGTATATGGACAAATATATAGAATGCAGTTAGGGATTTTTCTGGCTTAATAAAGTGTATGTGGAGTATAGTTCTCTTCCAACATCCACAACTTCACTAGCCTTAGTGTAGTTGGCTAGCTTTCTAGTACCAGGCAAGATTTCCTCTTGTTGAGTGGGTTTAAAGTCCAATAAGAGAGCTTTTGGTTACCACCAAGATGTGTGTGCTACTACTGCCCCCTTGGGCAGAACCCACACATACTCTTAACCATTACGCTACCTATTACACAACTTTAAAAAATGACCTTGGAGTTTTATTTCTTTTGTTGGTTTTAAAAGTTAAGGGTTTTGTTTACTTATTTATTTTTGTGTGTATATATTTACGTTTGTACATTTTTGAGTGGGAGTGGGTATACGTGTTATATGTGGGAACATATGTAGAGGCCAGAGAACAATCTCTGATGTCATCCTCAGGACCACCAATCACTTCCTTTGAGATATGGTCTCTCATTGGCCGAGAGCCACCATTTAAGCTAGGCTTGCTATCTAAGTGAACCTCAGGGACCTGCATGTTTTCATTTCCTTAGGGTTGGGATTACAAGCACATGTCACCAGGCCTGGCATTTTTTTTTTATGTGGGTTCTGAGGATTCAGGCCAGGTTCTCATGCTTTCAAGGCAAGCAGTGACTGAGCTGTCTCCCAAGCCTAATTTATTTATTTTACTTTTGTGGTGCTAAGGCTCACATCTAAGGCCTCAAGCATGCTATGTAAGATCTCTGCTGCTGAGCTACAACCACAGTCACATACAATATGTTTTTAATATTAGGTCCCATATGAATATAGCTTCAGTTACTTTGGAAGATTCTTTGAGGTATAGCATTTGTACTTCCATTTTTTAGTTCTAGCACTTGGCACACAGCCTGGTTCCAGAGGACTCTTGATAAATATTAATTGAAGGACAGAATGAATGAACTCAAAGCACCAATGAAACTCCTTATCCGTTTAGAGGAGCAAACATTTACTCACCAACATGAGGGAAGGCTGCAGGCAGGAAGTGGCATCTGGCGTCAGTCTTGACTGGTGGTTAGGATTCAGGGATGTGGAAAGGCACATACCATAGTTGCTTTCTGTGACTGTGACAAAACACTGACCAAAACCAACTTGGGGAGGAAAGGGTTTATTTGGCTTATACGTTCTAGTCCCGGTCCATCATAAAGGGAAGTCAGGATAGGCAGGGACTGAATCAGAAACCATGGAGCAAATGTTGCTTACTGACTTGTACAGTGCTTGAGGCTGGATTCCTTAGTGTTTGGGGTAGTGCCACAGAGGCTGACTCTTACCGGGGATGCCAACAACCCAAAAGTTCATCACTCCACCAGGTTGGGTGTCTCAGCAGTCCTAAGCTGGTGCTGAAACCCTGGAAGGTTCCTGAGGTGCTCAGCAACAGCAACAATAGGGTAAATTTACTTGGTGGAATAGCAAACAAAAGATGAATAACCTTCCTTCTGCTGTGCCCTTTTTATGTAGACTGCTATCAGAAAGTGCTCCCCACAATTGGGATGGGTCTTCCGGCATCAATCAAGGCAGTCTGGACAATTGTTCAGGTGAGGCTTCCTACTTAGGTCATCTAACGTGGCAAATTGACATTGACATTAAAACCAGCCATAATAGCATATTTCCAGTGTCTGTCTTTTTTTCTTTCTTTCTTTCTTTCTTTCTTTCTTTCTTTCTTTCTTTCTTTCTTTCTTTCTTTCTTTCTTTCCTTCCTTCCTTCTTTCTTTCTTTCTTCCTTCCTTCCTTTCTTTTTTCTTTCTCTTTCTTTCTTATTTTCTTTCTTTCTTTCTTCTTCCTTCCTTCCTTCCTCCCTCCCTCCCCCCTTTCTTTCTTCCTTCCTCTTTCTTTCATCGTGTGTGTGTATGTGTGTGTGTGTGTGTGTGTGAGAGAGAGAGAGAGAGAGAGAGAGAGAGAGAGAGAGAGAGCATGCACATGCCATGGAATGCATATGGAGGTCCTAGGACAACTTTGTGCGGTTGCTTCTCTTCTTCCACCTTTATGTGGGATCCAGGGATCAAACTTGGATCATCAGACTTGCATAGCAAGCTTTTTACTCACTGAACCATCCCAGATATCTTCTTATTCTGCACTGTTTGCTGAATCTGTCCCTTAAGAAGTAAATGCTTGGTTGGAGGGCCTATATCCTATTACTTGAAGGGCTTGCTCACCAAAAGAAATGAGCATTTCATTGCCAAGTGCCTAGAGTTATGGGTCATTCCTCCAGGGGCTGGGAGAATGCTGGGGGGCAGAGGGAAGAGGTACATTCTCGATAAATGCCCTCCCCAAAAATGTTTGTGAGGCTGAAGAATTTGAGGCTTCCCTACCTGAAATGAGTTTGTTAGGCTGGGTCTGTTCCTGGAGGCCAGGACTCAGCATACCTAGATAGGGGGTATACTTGTCCTGCATCGTAAGCACAGGGGAATTGGTAAACAGGCCACTTCAGGCACTTCCCAGATTTCAGGGCCTGCAGCTATTGAGAAGCACCTGTCAGAGTGAATCTTCTGGGGGGATCCAGCTGGAGCTTGGCCACATGACTTGAAGAGCCTATCTCGTGACAAGGGTAGGGGGTGCTTATGGTAGCAAGGAAGACTATTGGCAGAGAATTCAGTGATGTTCTAAGGCTATGAGGAAAAGACTCCTGGGGCTAATAGCTTGATTGTGTAAGCACCATTGACAAACAGCCCAAGTACAATGGTTTAGGGATTCATGATGTTGCAAGGTTGGTGGAGGGCCTACTGGGCTCCTCTTAGCTGTGTACCTGCCCCGTCCTTAATTCTGATGTTGTAAACCACCATGGACCCCACTCTTACACAGCCACTGTGAAGGAAGCAACAGGAAGTGGAACTGGAAAATCCCAGGCACAAAATATAAGCTGCATAGTTTTAATTTGCTACTTAATAACATCACAGTTTGGCATGTCAGTAAAGCTATAGCAGGGCAGTTGGATAGAACTAGTTAGAAGCACTTGTCCAGGATGTTAAAATCTTTGTTTAGAAATCCAAAAAAAGGGAGAAAAAATCCTAGTGATTATCAAAAGTACTCAAAGTATCTCATGCAAAACTATCTTCAAAAATTTTAATACATATGATAATTGTGTGTGTGTGTGTGTGTGTAACGCATGACCAAATCAGAGTATTTCTGTCTCCTCTAACATGAGATCATTTTGATTATGAAATTACAGACTGAAAATAGTTTAATGAGTTTGAGGAATATAATAAAACTGAAAGGTATAGTTTAGTATGTTAAAATTTATTTAAGAGACAAATATTTTTCAGGAAAACTTTATTGCCTATTAAAAATAATGGTGCTTTAGCCAACATTTTAGGAAAGTTTATGGATAATCTAATTCGGAAATAAAACACTGTATTCAATTCTCTTTGCATGATGTAATAAAATAATAAATCAGGTAGAACAGAGATTGCTCGCTGGGTATAATGGGAAACTCTGGCCCAGTGCTTAATTATGCTCAGCTGCTAAACTGAAAAATAAGAATATTTTCACCTGTGGAAATGATATAAAAGTTGAATCCTAGAATCCACAAATTAAATGTTGCACTGGCAACTGTTTTTGTCCATGGCAACCAAATGTCTGTCTCGAAAAACCTGGTAGTGTCTGTATAACCCCAGTGCTCCCTTGGTGAGATGGAAGGCAGGCACAGGAGGACCTCCAGAAGCTTGCAGACAAGCTAGCCTCGTGTACACAGTTGTAAACAATGAGAAACCCTGCCTCAAACAAGATGGACATCAAGGACCATCATTGGAGGTTGCTCTCTGACTTAGACACATGCATTGTGCATGCCCGAACTCACACGTACAAACACATATACATATATATTATACACAAAGATAAAAACATCAAGACAGATAATTTTATACAGTATGATTGGTTTCATATGCATGATTTATTTCAAGTACATCATGTACTTTGATCATTGATTTTCAAAATTAAGGAAAGAAATGTTGAATATAAAAAATTATCAGATTTATGAGATTCAGAAAATCTCCAAATATCAATGTTTAACAGAAGCTGAAATGTGTATCAGCCATAAAAATGATATTAAGATGAATTACCAGCAGGGCAGTGGTGGCACATGCCTTTAATCCCAGCACTCAGGAGGCAGAGTCAGGCGGATCTCTGTGAGTTCGAGGCCAGCCTGGGCTACATAGTGAGTTCCAGAAAAGGCACAAAGCTACACAGAGAAACCCTGTCTAGAAAAACCGAAAAAAAAAGATGAATTACCTACTAGGTAAGATTACAATTTACACAGAGGTGTTGCTAGAATTTTTTGTACTATTGAGGATAGAACCCACAACCTCATACAGAGGAGGCAAGGACTCTACCACTGAGCTACATCCCCAACTCCTATGAAAAGAATTTGATGCTGTTTCCTGTTTCAAATCATTGCTCAGTGAGGTATTTAAGTTGGCAGTAACAGCCAGTGTCAATAAACAAACAAACAAACAAGAAACCAACTATAGGCCATGGGTATAGCTCAGTTGGCAGAATATTTGGCTATCATGCAGAAAAACCTGGGTTTGATCTCCAACACTGTATAAAACAGGCATAATGACACATGCCTATAATCCCAGCACTCAGGAAGTAGATGCAGAAGGATCAGAAGTTCAAACTCATCCTTGACTGTAGAGTGATTTCAAGGCTAGCCTGGGCTATATGAGACCATAACTCAAAGGAAAAGAAAGGAAGAAAGGAAGGAAGGAAGGAAGGAAGGAAGGAAGGAAGGAAGGGAGGGAGGGAGGGAGGGAGGGAGGGAGGGAGGGAGGGAGGGAGAGAGAGAGAGAGAGAGAGAGAGACAGAGAGACAGAGAGACAGAGAAAGAAAAGAGGGAGAGAGGGAAGAAAGAGAGAGAGAGAGAGAGAAAGAAAGAAAGAAAGAAAAAAAGAAAGAAAGAAAGAAAGAAAGAAAAGAAAGAAAGAGATAGAGAGAGAAAAGAGGGAGAGAGGGAAGAAAGAGAGAGAGAGAGAGAGGAAGAAAGAGAGAGAGAGAGAGAGGAAAGACCTTGCTAAAATCTTCTAAAAATAAATACACATGGATTTGGATGGGAAGGGAGGTGGGGAGAATCTCTGAGGCGTTGAGAGAGAGAATATTATATGCAAAAATCTATTTTCAGTCAAAGAAAAGTAGAAAAATTATTAGCATGATTGAATGAACGACTTAATAAGAAGTTTTATGATGTATACATACAGTTTAGAGAATAAAAGAATTCTATACATTTAATATATATTACTATATTTACAGCTCTACATTGTCATTCTCATTGCTAAATATTTTCACTTCAACTCCCGGGAACAACAAAGTTCCAGGTCAGTTTTCTCTACTGGCTTCATCTTTTGGTGGCCACACATGAAACTGACTTCTTGGCTCGGACTCTGCACCCAGTCAAAGCTCTGCTGGTTCTCTGGTGTCACTACCTCAGATTGCCATCAGTCACAACCCTCTTGATTCAGTCCAGGCCTTGTGAGCTCCCTTTGCTGGCAGGGCTGGCCGGGAACATTGCCACTGAGGGTCTCAGCAGGGCTTTTGGCCTGTCTACCTCCACCAATACTGCTTCTCAGGAAGCATCGAAATTCTTGGTTAACATGTCTTTTCCCAAAGGCCCTTTTCACTTCATGTCTTCACTTTAGCAACGGAAAAAAAAGCTTTGTTCTCTTGGAGAACTTCAGACATCAAAGGCAAGGCAGGTGAGGAAGAATTTTGAGACCTGAAGATGATAGAATACATGAATGTTTTATGAGTCTACAAGACTTTTTTAGGGGGGTGCTCCTTTGCATTCATTTTGTTTGTTTGGTTGTTGTTGTTGTTTGTTTGTTTGAGACAGGGTTTCTCTGTGTAGCCCTTGCTGCCCTGGATCTCTCGCTCTATAGATCAGGCTGACCCTGAACTCAAGAGATCCACCTGTCTCTGCCTCCTGAGTACTGAGATTAAGGGCATGTGCCCCCACGGCCCCACTTGCATTCATTGTTTTGTGCTTCATTGTTCAAATAGATTTTGCCATTGTACAGCCTTAAACAAGAGGAAGCTGCTGTCTGGTATATCGCTTATTACGTTATGACAAATAACCTCATATAAACCTATATAAACTCATTCATCTGGATAAGCCAGCTTTAAGACTCACAAATCTTAACATTGATTGCTATATTATCCACAATTTAGTATACATCAGTAATAGTCCATACAATGAAAACAGTGTAACTGTAGGTGCTGTAGATGTAACTCAGTAGAGTGCTTGCCTGGCATAGGAAAGTCCTGGGTTTAGTCTTCAGCACTGCATAAATGCTGGGTGGTGGCATATTCTGGTAATCCTAGCACTCTGGAGGGAGAAGCAAGAGGATCAAGAGTTTAAGGTCCTCAGTTACATAGGAAGTTCCAGTACAACTTGAGCAATATGAGACCCTCTCTCGAAAACAGGACAAACAAGCAGGCAAACAAAAGTCCACTAGCTTTCATTAATTGACCCTTCTTGTGACAGGCCTGCGATACATATTATACATACGTTGTTTCATTGAAACCTCAAGTCAAAGTTTGGAGATTGACACTGTTTCCATTCTTTTGCATATTGTGACACGCTGATATTCTATCTTAATTTCCTTCTTACCTTCATCTTGTCCCATCTGGGTCCCTGCTCTGTGTCCCAGACCCGTTTGCCTTTACCCTTTGGACTCTGTTTGGATTTGGCCAATGGGGGTCACCACAGGAGATTGGAAGACACTGGGTGTGGGGGAAGTTGGTCTCCCTTTACAATTATAATGTGTCCCCTGTTCATAGCTCCAGCTCTTACTGGGAGCTCATAACGTAGTTTTATCCTCTTTTCCTTTCTGCGTCAGGGAGAGCAAGTGTTTCCCATGTTCCTGGGTACTCTGACATGTCTGTTTGGTTCCCTCAACCCTGCCCATACCTCCATCTAGGATTTTTTGATCATTGGTCATTACAAATTTCAGCTGTGCATGCCTTCTATTTCCGGTTGAGATCCTGCCCACTAAGGTAATATTTGGTCTCAAACCTATCTGCTACAGATTCTGACCATACAACTTCCTACTTACTTATATCTTCTAGAGTTTTGTTTGTTTTGAGCTGTTTTGCTTTGTTTGAGAGAAGCTGATGTTATACATGAAGTTACCTAGTTTTCAGGGGTTGACTGTTTGGATTCTGGCTTTGGGACCCTCTACTGGGACTGTAGATGCATATTCACAAGCACTGAGCTTGTCTATGGGATTGCTGCTCCTTATTCATGAATGTGCAGTAAGAAAGTCTCAAGGGCTGGTATTCAGTTTGACAGGAGCACACATTATATTAACCAGCAAGCAATTTTTATCCCTTTAACCAAAATAAACATTTGGGGGCATTTCTGGAAAATGTGATGAGCCAAATTTCAGTGAGAAGCTGCCCATGGCTTTTGCAACGCCTGTGAAGGAGAGATTTTTTTCCCCTAGTGGTAATTCAAGGTGTTTGGCAGCTCAGTTGCACTGTTCGGAAAACTTGAATATTTAGGATATAATTTTATAGATGGATAAATGACCTTGTGTTCGGGTGAATTAACATGTGTTTGAAATGAGAGCAGAGATTAGAAATTCAGCCTTGGAATTACAGCTTCACATTGGCTCTCATGTTCTTAGAGGTTAAGTAAGAAAACATTTTTAACTACTTGTCCTGGGAGGCTCTATCTGTAGACATAACTCAGTATCAAATGATGTGTAAGGCACCCACACACATAATAGTTTTTTAATATCATATAAATGCAATCCAGTTTTCCTTTCCCCAGCCCTCATGATTCATATTTTCTTAGCCACTGGGATTCTTACATATAGTTTCCGAGTTGATAGGACTGATGTTTTCCAACCCTATGACTAAGCAGTGATAGTTTCTGTCAGAGCCAGAGCACTCCAGGCACCAATTTACTTCCTGGATTACATTCTACTGTGCGCGTGTGTATGTTAAGGGGTTTATCCAAGTCCACTTCTAGATTTTTATTCCCTTAGCAGGGGAAACAAACAGAAAACACAGATTCCAAGAGTGCCCAAATACAGGTTGGGGTTGTAGTTCAGTTGGCAGAGTACTTGCTTAGCATTCATGAAGTCCTGGGTTTGATCTCTGAATAAAACTGGGCATGATAATGTACATCTGTAATCCCAGCACTGGGGAAGTAGAAGCAAGAGGGTTGAGGTGGGGTTCAAGATCACCCTTGGCTACATTGTGAGTTCAAGGCCAGACCCCTCAGAAATGAGTAAAAAGAAAGAAAGGATCCGGGTGGTGGTGGCGCCTACCTTCAATCCCAGCACTCAGGAGGCAGAGGCAGGCAAATCTTTGTGAGTTCAAGGCCAGCCTCAGCTACAGAGTGAGTTCCAGGACAGGCTCCAAAGCTACACAGAGAAACCCTGTCTCAAAAAACCAAAAAAGAAAAGAAAGGAAGAAAGAAAGAAAGAAAGAAAGAAAGAAAGAAAGAAAGAAAAAGAAAGAGAAGAAGAAAAGAAGAGTGCATAAATGTAAGTCTATATTACAGTTTTGAAGATATAGGGTTTTTGTGAAAATCAAATGGGTTATTAGACACTTATATACTTATTTTTAAATTTTTTATTTTCATTTGAAAGAATTCATGATCACTTAAGTGAATAGTTGTATAAGCCAGTAGCATTTTCAATGGTGTTTTACAGACTGAGTAGCATTGCAGAGTTGCCAATGTAGAAGACAATTACAAAGCATAGTTCCTCATTTTATATATATGAGGCCTACATCTCAAAGAAAGCCTACCTCAAAATCCTCACTGTTGCTTTCTACCTGAAACTTTGGGACTTTTTTTCTTTCTCTTTTCTGTTTCTGTTTTCATTTTTTAATTAGCTCAGGCGGAACTAGAACTCACTATGTAGCCAAGGCTGGCCTTGAACTCTAATTGTACTGTCTCCACCTCCCAAGTACTAGGATTCCAGTTGTTTATCACTATACCTGGCCAGTTACATCCCTGTAGGTTAAACTTTTAATACCTGTTGAAATGCTAGTGCCGCCACTGAAAGGTTTAATATTAGATTGGAAAGAAAAAGAAAGAAGCTCCAAAAGCAGTGACTAAAAGGTGTTGGAGTTCATTTTTTCTTCATATATAATAAATCCAGAAGCAGTCCAGTGTTGCTAAGGAAGTCTCATGGTCACCAGAAACTGGGGTCCCTTTGTCTATTTACTTTATTATCCTAGGCATGCTTACACATTCCATTTGCAAGCTCTGCTTAGCATCCAAGGTAGCTGCTGGAGCTCAGGCCATCTGTTAATCCCAGAAAGCAGGAAAGGAAGAGCATGCAAAAGGCATGTGATAATTTCTATCAGCTTCTAAAGGGACCGCATGAATGCTCCGTCCAGCGACCTTCCTTTACATTGCATTGGTCAAACCCAGCTACAAGGTAAGCTGGGTAGCAAAGCCTTGTCACTACTTCCTTTCTGTCCATTGTCATCCAAAAGAAAAGTAACATATTGACCTAAGGAAAATAATGAGAAGTCTCACCACAGAAAGACAACATTTTCATCTTTTATTACTCATTTAAGCAGAAGTGTAGACAAAAGACTCAAAATAATTACTTTAGGACAGAATTAGAAAGCCCAGGATCTGAGATGAAGAGAAGGAAGGAGCACCCAGACCATAAAACACAAGGTTAAGAGAAGAATTAGCGCTTGGCACTTAACAGTTACTCATGAAGAACTTGTAGAGTAAGAGGGGAAGATGGGATGGAAGGATGGGAGGGAAAAGAGAAAGGAAGGAAAAAACAGAGGATAAGATGATGGGATGAAAAAAGAGAGGGGGAAGTGAGAATGGGAGGAAGAAGGGGAGGGAAGAAGGAAAGGAGAAAGGAAGGGAGGGATAGAGGAAAAGGGGAAGGATGGAAGGAAGAGAGGATGGAAACATGGGAGGAAGAGAGGAAAGCAATGTGGTGGTTTGAATGAGAATGGCCCCCATAGGCTCATATGTTTGAATACTTGGTCCCCAGCTGGTAGAACTGTTTAGGAAGGATTAGGAGGTGTGTCACTGGAGGCAGGCTCAGAGGTTTCAAAACACTCATGCCCATGCATGCCATTCCCAGTGTGCTCTCTGCCTCCAGCTTATGAGATGTGAGCTCTTAGCTAATGTTTAGTTGCTGCTCCACCTACCTGCCACTGTGTCTTTGCTCAGCCATCATGGAGTCTAACCCTCTGAAACACTTTCTAAGTTGA